>APFE030062803.1:137302-164389 GCA_000404065.3 Pinus taeda
CTAAGAATCTAATTAATTAATTAAAATAAACTATTTAATAATTAACTAATCGAGGGGTGAATTTTCACCCTATTAATAAATTAGAAATCCATTTGTTTATGGGGACTTTGACAAAAAAAGTCATAATCAAGAAAAGGCCTAACCCTCGCAACTAGAGAGAATACTCACACACAAATCATTGATGTCTTAATATTGGACTTCTAATATTATTTATAGTTCACATTAAAAGGTTAATTAATATTATTTGATGACAAGAATATCTGATATGTTAGTATTATTAACCAATTTAATTATAGTTTTATATAATAAATACCACACTATGTGCTGAGTTACTATTCTAGTAGAAGGTTGACACAATTTTAAAGTGTCCAAAAAATTATTTAATGTTATAATTATACCAATAATATGTTTTTACCATAACAATTTTAATTTTAGGTACTACTATTAGTAATTTTGTTTGTGTTGAGTACCATATTTTATTATATTAGGAGGTTGATAACATTTTATAATTGACCAGAGAAACTTTTATATAAGACTTATATTATGTTTAAATTTATTCTTTTAACAATCAAAACCCATTATAAAATTGAAATTATAGAAATATAATTTATGTCTATTAGTAATCTTTAGTGATTTATATTAATTTAGAGTTATTTTGATCAAGAGTAATAAATTATGAAAAAAAAGTCCCATATAAAGTTATATAATGACATTCCTCCGATGGGGGTGATTGGAAAGTGGTAGAAGAGGTGCTAGAGTAGCCCTTGGGACTTGCTCCAGCTCCACGAGCTTCATAACTTAACACTCATGCAAACTTAATTCATTCAATACACATGTATGTGGGAGGCTCCTACTTGTTTATAATTGCAGGCTGGTCACGGAGGCAGTTTAGTGTGGAAGCTTGGGAGATGAGTTTTGGTAAGCAGGGAGTGTGGGTATGTATCCATGGTGGCTCCCCAAGGTTTTGACCTTGGCTGTGAGGCAACATGGGGGATCAAAGCCCTGTGGTGTGGTCTAGGGTTCATTGCTTTCTTTTCCCTTGGGACACAGGGATGCAAACAGGCAGCATGGAGCTAAGCCGCCACCAAGCTCTACCCTGTCGCTGGTTTGAGCAGAAGGAATTTGTCTCGTTGGTCCTTCTTGCCTACATGTGGGATAGGGAGTGTGAGTCTATTTGTCTCTCTATATGGTGGTTAGTCTAGAACGCTGCCAAACTGGTGGTTCTCAAGCAACAATGAGTGGGTTTTGAGTGGTCGTTCTCTGGAATTACGTGGTGTAATTTTACGCTCGAGGTGTTTGGTGCATCTTTTGTGTGAAACTATGGATTGAATTGCTCCTGGCATGTCTGCGAAGAAAGAGGTTAAGGCCATCCAATGTGGATCAAATCTTGTTTTCCTTGTTCGTGTCAAAGGGTGGTGAGCGGTGTGTGGGTTAAGGAGTTTGATCCTACCAATTTTGTAGGGTGGTCTTCTCAAAACCTCGCCCATCTGGTTGTGCTCAAGTGTGAATTTGTGGGATCTATGTCACTGTCCTCTGGAATTATATTTTGTAAATCCGACCTTGGTGGGACTAGGGTGCATATTGTGTGCCTTTATAGGTTGAAGTGCACTTGGGGTGGTTGTAGCGAAGGGGATGGAGGCCACCCAGTGTAGTTAGTGGCTTGTTTATCACTTCCTTGCAGGAGGGTGGTGAATGGTCTAGTGCAATAGTCTCCTTGGGGTGGTTCAACAACCTAGGTATCAGATATTGTTATTGCAAGTGTCCTTCTTTTTGGAAAGCCTTCCCCTTCTCTCTGGTTAATTTTCCTCTTCTTTCAATGCCCCATAAATGGGGTCGACCCCATCATGGGGGTGGAAAACAGTAGCTGGAGAGGCATCCCGAGCCTGGACATACTGTATCCTTAGCCAATCCTAGTAGTCGTGACACTAGGGAAACAAATACTATATCTCCAATTCGTTCGCATGGCCAAGTGGTAGCTTCGGTCACTCTAGAATCTCTTGTAGTGGAAATTCATCAAATCCAAATCAATATGGATACCCTCCAGGATCAAAGATATGAAGACAAGAATGAGACAATGGCATATTTCTAGGACATCAAATATAGCCAGAATGAGATATTGGGGTAGTTGGATAGTCCCCGACGTTAGCATCGTTGTATGAATGACCACCTTTGTAGTCTGGGATCTAGTGTGGAGAATATTGACTTCCATATCCATGATCGTGTTTGTTTTTTCATTGCTCCTCTTATACTTCCTCCTCACCCACCACCCTGCTATGTTGTTGTCAATTATGGTTTTCTTTTTGTTTATGTCAGTTATGTCTAGGATTAAACGCCCTTTAGAAATAATGTATGTTATTTTTCCTTTCTAGTATGTCCTAGCCCCCACTCTCAAAAAATTTTATCGGAATGAGAGAGTGGAGGTTGTGATGATGATCTTTGTAAGCTATATTTATTGAAAACCTAATGAAATCATTTTTGACTAACAAAAAAAAAGTTATATAATGACAATAATCAATGCTTGATACTATTATTAACCTATATTTTAGTTATATTTTGATATTATGGAAACTATTCTATCTATATTGATTTATTATAGTAAGTTTAGGAGATAACACCATTTTAGAGTGTTGGATCTATAAATTAACGAATGGAATAGTACCAATTTTTGTGATTGTTATCATTTACAATAATTTCTTCTTTTTTTTTTAAGAAATACACATGTATATCATATCCTTTTCATCAAAGTATATATTTCTCCCATTGAAATCATGGCAATGATATCTTATATATAAGAAGAGGTTTCCTACAATTTCTTTTAACTCTAGCCAAAACCACTTTCAACTGAAGTGGGAATGGCATAATGGTGAGTAACCTTGGCTAGACCATTAGGAGATAAAGGATGAGACAATTTTGCAGAATAAATATATTAATATTTAGGATATTATTACATGAAAATTTAATTATTTTTAAATGGATGGGTGATAAATTATTAGAGGGTAAAAGGAGATGAACATATTATATTGAGGTGATAAACCCAAATCTTGAAAACTAGAAGTATTTAGACTTTGTTTTAAGTAGTGTAAAGAAGAAAAAAACAATTTTTAAAATAAGAACATTCTTTCATAATCTCTGTAGTGAAACTAATGTAGCTAATAAAATCGAAAAACACCATGGGAGGAAAGTGTTGTCCCCCTTTGTAACGCTAAGAGGGTTGGATATGAAAATCACTAAGTTCTCTTAAATTGTGTGGCTCATATTAAGATTGGATCTAAATTTCAAAATATATGTGACACTACTATGTCAGCAACATGGTATTGGCATTGAAGTCAACCCTATAGCCATTGATGTTGGCATTGATGTGAACAGGCCTAGTGAGCTTGTGATGATGATCTATTGGTTGATAGAGGTGTAACACTGTAATGTTCGAGGTGATTAATGATGATATTTTATAGGTGGTTCCTAATCCAAGAAAGGAATTTTCAATTTTCCCCATTTAAGTGTACAAACATTGTTTCATAATGGTAAACCAATGTTTGCAATTTAGATGGCCTAGATTTTCTTTGGAAAATATGCATCTACAACCTGGATTAAGCATAAGGAATAAGTGTTTTTGCCTGCAAGCGTCCAAAATGAATTTCACGAGCCTTAAACATCGAAGGATAGATCTAGTTTATCAATGTTCATATCCCTTTGGTCATTATCATGATGAGAAAATATTAATTATAGCTTATGGAGAGGGACACCATCAATATACTTTGACTTTGATTGGGTTTTCACTAATTGATTGAATTATTATGCCTAATGTAAAAAAACTTTTGGTGGAACTCATTAACTAATTAATTATGGCATTAGTGGAAGTGATCTAGACAAATGATCGATTCATTTATTGATCCTTGAATTAGTCCAAAGCAATATTGCATGGAAATGGTCCAAGAGGTTGAGCACATTACTTTGGACCATTGATTGAGGTGCAGACCACCATAGTTACATATTATTTCATGGATGGATGTGTTGAATTGGTCGTTATGGAATTGAGCATGGTCCATATTGATCTGGTCCTAATGAAACACCATTGAATGAGGTCAAGGTTTTTCCCCATGGTAAATGTCAAGTTGAATTGGTTAACTCTCCAAAATTCATGTATAAATACACAGTGTGATCAAACGTTTGGGGTGTGCATTTATCTCAGGAGTGTTCGTTTAGTGTTCTAGCATTGGCATAGATATGAATTGGTTTTTATTGTCTTTATTTTTTATAGTATAGGTTCAAGTAAACTTTCATCATTGATGGATCATAGATCTCTGTTATAGAAGTGTTAATTAATCTTGAGCATAAATATAATTATTGTTTTCTAGATCTATCTATGGACTAGAGATCTCTATTATAGAAGCATTAATCAGTCTTAAGTGTAGAAGTCTGGTGTTTGTCAATGATTGTAAGAGTTAGAGATCATTTGAAAAGTGTGATTTAGAATCTCTTGTGCAGATAGCCTGAAAGTGTGTGGTGGGGGGGTGGGGGTGGTGATTAACAAGAGACATGTATCATTTAGATTATAGAAGCAATGCTTTGGTATCCACATGTTATAATTAATTCCTCGAGTTGGTCTTCATAGGTTAGTGTGATGAGGAAATGGAATGGTTAGTCATGTAGCTAAGAGAGAATGGTATAGTTGACCACATCTATAGCATACAAGAAAGGAAACATACCCCTATAAGAGAACAAGTCTATTGAAAATGTGATTTGTCTTTGGTTAAATATCCAAATGATATTAGTGTGAATGTGTTAGGTCCCTATAATACTAGTGATTACCCCATTACTATTATCATTGTAGCCCTTATTGTTATTGTTGTGCTCCTATTGTCCCATGTTGTTATTATTGTGCCCCATAGAAGCCCACTATTGTTATTGGTGTGCCCTTATTGTCCCTATATTGTTATTATTGTGCCCCATAGAAGCCCACTATTTTTATTGTTGTGCCCTTATATTATTATTGTTATGTTGGCTTTGGTTATATTGTGACCCCTTAGACTCCTATATATAGAAAGAAGGTTTTGTCATTTGTATCATCCAAGAATTGTTCTTTGTGTAATGTAAATGAGGTTTCCCCCTTGAAGAGGCCGAGTTTGAAGTTGTTGACCTATATTTTCTTCTATTTGGTGAGTTTGTTGCATAACATTTTGTATCAAAGCTTTGGATTCTAGGGTTTCACTGCTCCAAACAGATCATCGTTGAATTTTCCCTATAATTTTTTTTATGACATTTCAGAAGTTGAAATTAAAACGCATTTGAATGAAATATCATTGCACCTTGGGTCTGAACTTCAGATCTTTTACCGCTATATTTTCAGATATATGATCCAAGGAAGCTAGGGTTTTGGCATGCTCCCGAATCACATCCCAAATAGGTGATCTTGGGAAAATTTTCATAACTTTCTCTCTGAGCATCAGATTGAAATTTCGTAGGAAGTTACAGAAAGAATATAGACTATAGTTTTCTTTGTATTGTTTTCATGTCCGAAGGTCGAAACAGTGACACATGGTAGGTCATACAAGTTCCTACGAACCAGTCTATAATCAGGTCATCGTAGGAGATTTGGCATAACTCTTTCTTGAAGAATCCAATATTGATCAGATTGGTGGGGTTAGAAAGAGGAATCAAAGAGCTACCACAAGAAAGCATTTCATACCTTGGACATCCTAAATTACAAATATACAACAGATTCAATATCAAGCTCCTACAAAGCGAAAGAAGGTGTGTAGTTTTTTTTTAATTTTTGCATGAGTTTGCTTTGAAAAATTAGTTTGAAGTGATTCAAAGGGCATAGTGAGGCATAATTATCATTAATTGATTCCCTGAAGAAAGAAAATGGAAACACCTAATAAGAAACTTTAAATCTCTACCATGACACATGAAGAAGAGGAAGAAATGCAACATGATATATCAAAATTACAAGATCAAGTCTAACAATTTTCACTCTCGCAAAAAGTAACAGAAACTAAGATGGATGGTTTAAAGAAAGGCATGGAAGCTAATATGAATGACGTGAAATCTAATGTGAATGGCATGGAATCTAAGATGAATGGCATGGAAGCTAATATGGATTGTGTGGAAGCTAAAATGGATGGCATGGAAGATAAGATGGATGGTATAGAAGAAAAACTTAAAGGCAAGATGGAAGATTTGAAGATATATTTGACAATGTTGTTACAATAAATACTTACTAATGGAAAAATGGTAGTAAACGAAACTCATGATGATAACAAAATAAATGTTAATCATGATTTCATAGACTCTAACATTGGATTGAAGACTCGCCATGTTCCAAAGATTGATATGAGGAAGTTTGATGGAAAGGATCCCGTAACATGGATACTATAGATGGAGCAATACTTCGATCTCCATAATGTGAAAAAAACATAAAAGGTATGCATTGCAAATTTATATTTGGAACCAAATCAGTTTGTATGGTATTGATGCCTTTTCTCTCATAAAAAAATTGTTACTTGGGCAATTTTTACGGAAGGAATGATAACACATTAACAACACCTTTTTTATCCAATTGATAAATCTCAAACAAAAGGGTTCAATGATGGAGCACATCAAGGACTTCAAAAAATTGAATATAACAGTAAAAGATATTCCAGAGGATAACATGATTGATGTGTTCATGGGGACTTTAAAGGATAACATCCAACATGAGGTTCGCCTTTAAGAACCTGATTCATTGGAGAAGGCATTCAGGTTGGCAAGAAAAATGGAAAACAAAATTATGGCAACAAGGAAGCCTACCACTCACAACTATAAATATGGAAGTGTTGCTTCCCCTAGCCTTCCACAGCCTACAAGGTTGACACCACAACAATTGGAAGATAGAAGAGAAAAAGGGTTTTTTTACAGTTCTAATAGAAAATACACTAAAGGTAATAAGTGTGCTAAGAATAAATTATTTTACATAGATTGTGAAGAGGAGGAAGAAAAGGAACAAGAAATGTCAAAAGAAGAGGATATACACCAAGAACAAACACTAGTGAAAGAAGAAATGAATCTGACCATATATTGTAATGCATTGCTTGAAATTACACTCCTTAAGCTATCAAGATAGAATGACATATCAAGAAGAAAAAGGTAATAGTGTTTATTGATTCGGGCAGTACCCATAATTTTATTCATTGTAAGATAGCCAAGGAATTGAATTGCTTCCTATATCTAGCACCAAAATGTCAAGTGATGGTTGCAAGTGGAGGAACCATAAATTGCTCTGGAAAGTGCCATAATATCAAGCTATCCATGGGATAATATTTATTGAATAGCCCAATGCTTTACATTCCAATGGGTGGTGCTAATGTTGTACTAGGAGTCCAACAGATACAATCTTTGGGTACGATAGATTTTAATTTTCAATAACTTTTTTTAATTTTTTTTCCGGGAGGAAAGGAATTTGAATTGAGGGGTATCGCAGGGAAACCCGGAAAGATAATCAGCTCTAATTGAATGACAAAGCTTCTAAAAAAATAACAACAAGGTGTAATTGCACAATTATGTTCGCTAGAGTTTCCCACATTGAAATCATCTATTTCTCCATATCTCCAAAAAGTCTTGGACAATCATTCCAAGGTGTTTGAGACTCCCAAAGGACTCCCACCTATTCTTGAGCATGATCATGTTATTCATTTGATTCTAGGAAGTTTTCCTCCAAACATCAAGCCTTACAGATATCCCTATGCCAAAAAGAGTGAAATTGAACCTATGGTTGCAGAAATGCTAGACGTTGGTATAACTCAACCTAGTTAAAGTTCTTTCTCTACTCTAGTAGTATTGGTGCACAACAAGGATGGATCATGGTGCATGTGTCCGATTATAGGGAGCTTAACAAGCTCACTATTAAAGATAAATTTCCCATTCCTTTTATTGATGAATTATTGGATGAATTGCATGGATCAATTTACTTCATCAATTTGGATATTCTTTTAGGATATCATAAAATTAGAATGAACTCTGAAGACATTCCAAAAATAGCATTTAGAACTCATGACGGTCATTATGAATTTTTGGTCATGCCTTTTGGCCTTACCAATGCACCTTCTACATTTCCAAGTTTGATGAGTTCCATTTTCAAACCCTTCCTTAAAAAAATTGTATTAGTATTTTTTTATGATATACTACTCTATTGCGAGTCTTGGAAGGATCATGTTCAACATGTTGACAGAGTGCTCAAACTATTGGAGGAGAAACAATTATATGAAAAAACCTCCAAACGTTTCTTTGGAGTACAAGAGGTGGAATATCTGGGTCATATTGTATCTCATGAAGGTGTCAAGGTAGACCCTATCAAAATTCAATCCATTAAGGAATGGAAAATCCCCACATCCATAAAGCATCTTCAAGGATTTCTTGAGTTGACAAGGTATTATCGTAGGTTTGTTAAGAATTATGGGAGAATAACATCACCTATAACAACATTATTGAAGAAATATGAATTTTCATGGACTCCAGAAGAAACAAAGGCCTTTGAACATCTTAAATAGGCAATGTGCCAAGCACCGGTCTTAGCTACGCCAGACTTCACAAAAACCTTTATTTTGGAATGTGAAGCCTCTGGAAATGGAATTAGTGCTATTTTAATGCAAGAATAAAGACCCATTGCTTTCGAAACTTGTCCAATCAAAGGAAAGTATTTACACAAATCTATTTATGAGAAGGAAGTGTTGGTAATACTACATGCACTTAAGAAAAGGTGACCCTACCTAATGGGAAGACACTTCAACGTAAAAATGGATCATGATAGTCTTAAATACTTTTTAGAAAAAATATTGTCTTCAGAAGAGAAGCCAAAATGGGTCACAAAGATGTTGGGTTATGACTTTGAAATCGTCTAAAAAAATGGAAGAAAAATGTTGGGGCATGTGCACTCTCAAGAAAGGATGAGGATGTGGAAGCATTGCTTTGCACCATTTCTATTGTCCAACCAGATTGGATAATCGAAGCAAAGGATGAGTGGAAGAATTACGAAGAAGTGTGGGCACTCATTCAAAAGATACAACAGGATCCCAGTACATCTGATACATTCAGCTGGTAAAATGATTCACTATGGTACAAAGATTGCCTATACTTGTGTAAGAATTCCCAACTCAAACAAAAGATTATTATGGAATTGCACACCTCTCCCTTAGGAGGGCACTCAATAATTTTAAAAACTTACCACATGGTTAAGAAGGAATTTTATTGGGATGGCCGTAAATTTGATATTCGAAAGTTTGTGGCGGAATGTTTGATTTTCCAAAAAAGTAAAGTTGAAGCAATTAAGACCCATCTATTATAACATTTTTCCATTCCAATTCAACATTTGAAGGAGGTTGTGATGGATTTGATCACAGGTTTAACCTATTCTAAAGGAAAGAGTGTCATCATGGTGGTCATTGATAGACTTACCAAGTATGAACAATTTTGTGGATTATCTCATCCATTTAAATCAAATACAGTTTCTATTGCATTTATGGAAACAATTCAAAAGCTACATGGAAACCTAAAGATTATTGTAAGTGACAAAGATCCCATTTTCACTAGAAATTTTTGGACAAAATTATTTTCTTGTCTTGGTACTTAGTTAACTCATATCTCATCTTATCATCCTCAATCTAATGGGAAAAATGTGATACTAAACAAATGTTTGGAAGCATATCTTCATTTCTTTGTATCTAATAAATCAACACAATGGGTTAAATGGTTGCCTCCAACTTAATGATGATATAACACTTCGTTTCATACTGCAACAAAAGTGACCCCATTTATGGGGTTTTATGGATATCATCCACCATCCATCACATCATATTTAAGAGAAAATTATAAGGTTCAAGCAGTGGAATATCAGATCGAGCATCAACAACAAGTTCTCCAACTCTTAAAGGATAACCTCACTTTGGCACAGAATAGAATGAAACAATAGGAAGATCAACATTGTAGTGAAAGAAGTTTTGATGTAGGTGACTGCGTATTTCTACAGCTACAACTATATAAATAAATGTCTCTCAAGCAAGTTAAGAACGATAATAAATTATCACCAAAGTATTATGGTTCGTACAAGGTGTTGCAAAATAATGGTACTATGGCATACAAATTGGAGCTTCCTGCAGCCTCGTGAGTGCACCCAGGTTTCCAATTTTCATGCTTAAAGAAGGTTATAGGTGGTAAGCTTCCAATTCAAATAAAATTTCCAGAACTTGATGAGGAAGGAAAAATCATTTTGGAACACGAAATTGATCAATTTTGGAGTATCTCATCAAGTGGAAGAACTTACCCGCTAAAGATTTTAAATGGGAGGATGATAATTTTATACAGAAGCATCATGAACTGCTCAAGCATTGAGGAAAACACTTTTTTGAAGGAGAGGGGAATTTTAGGTCCCTATAATACTTGTGATTCCCCCATTACTATTGTCATTGTAGCCCTTATTTTTATTTTTGTGCCCCTATTGTCCCCATATTGTTATTATTGTGCCCCATAGAAGCCCACTATTGTTATTGTGTTGCCCTTATATTAGTATTGTTATGTTAGCTTTGATTATATTGTGACCCCTTAGAATCCTATATATAGAAAGGAGGTTTTTTCATTTGTATCATCCAAGAATTGTTCATTTGTGTAATGTGAAGGAGATTGCTCCCTCGAAGAGGCTGATTTTGAAGTCGTTGATCTATATTTTCTTCTATTTTGTGAGATGGTTGCATAATAGAATGGCAAATGTATTTTTTCAATGCTTAGGAGTGTAACGCTATATTAAGAGGTTAAAGTGTGATCTAGTGATTTTTGTAGCATGGGACAGAGTTATGAGAAAAGTCATGTGTTGGTAGTGTGTTAGAACATGAAGACCAAATGTATATCATGAAATTAGATCAATGTAAGCATATAATTCATGTATATTCTACATATGTGTGTGTGAACGAAGAAGAAGAGGAATTGGATTGATTTGAAAGTGGACTGACATAGCATATAGTTTGAATGTTGACATAGTGGAGTTTTTTATTATGCCCAGGGACAAAGTATGGTTGTTGAGAAAGATCGAAGAAATGTGCCTGGCCTAGCTTAGAACCAAAGCACCATGCTATTTAGCGAATAAAAAGGCTATCTAAGATGTATGCTTGTGTGGTATGTTATGTGGTTGCTAAGGTCAATTTGTTGAGTAAAGTATCGAACATTGACAACATTATATTGTGCGATGACAATGCCCTTTGGATTGATTTATTGAACCAGAATATGTTAGTTTATGTTGTTGCTGCAATGAAAGAGTTTTGTAGACTTCCTTGATTATATTGAAATAAACCTTGTTTTTTCTTATTGCACTGCTAGGGTTCTTTAGCATGAGGTATTCCTAAGTGAGGTTGAGAGAAAAAATTTGTTGAGTTTGAAGTATGCTTTCATACATACATATTGTTGCCTTAGTTGTGTGCTATGATGACTAAGAGTTGCTTGAATTGTTGATTAGTAAATTGTATATTGCTACTAGGGTGGACTATGTTTGGGGAGACATGTTATTGAATATGAGAGATGCATGTATGCTAAAACTATCAATATGTGATCAAAATTTGAGGTGTTTCTTATGGACTTGAATGTTTGTGAGAGAGAATTGTGTATAGTTCAACAAGAGGTATTTCAATATGGTCCTAGGGGTTACATTGTTTATGTTGACAAAGATCTTGTATGTTGCTAAAAGTGATTTATTTTGATTGATGAGAATATTTCAATGAGTTTGAGTGAGTTGTTGTATGCTACTAGGGTTTAAAAGTTAGATGGTTTGTGTCTTGATTAGAATATGTTGTTGCTAAGGGAGATTTGGTTTGTGATCCTATGATTTCATCATATTGTTGGTATATATTAGTTGAGAGTGGTTTGGAGAGTGCTCTTGTGTTTGGGTTAGAGTATTGATAGCATGTTGTTGGTTTGAGAGTTTTGGGCAGGGTTTGTTTTTATGAGTCAAAGTCTATTACAGAGTGTTGAGAGAAAATTTTGCATTTAGCAATGTTGAGGTATTATCAGTTGATGTTGTATTCAATTTGAGAAAAAAGTTATAAGAGGGTCCAGTTTAAAAATTGTGAAACATGGTCTATGATGTTTGAATTTGTTGCAGGTTGTTGGGCATGGAATCCCCCCGAGGCATGTTTTGGGGCTCAAAGCCCATGTTTTGACCGAATAATGTTGTAAAGCCCCTCGAATTGTAGGCACAGAAGTATGTTAGAGTCATAGGGTTGTTTTCCATACTTTGTGATGTAATGTTGGCCTACCCATGGTCTGCGAACCATGGGATTGTATAAATAGAGCGAGGCTCTAAGTGTAAAGAGATAAGAAGTCTAAGGGATTGAGTCGTAAGTGTCTAAGTGTGTCTTTGGGTCATAGAGTAGGAGAAGGCTTTTCAGCTGAGTGTGCGGACCCCTACAGCTGAGTGCGCAGGGCGGAGTCGAGTTTGTAACCGAAGAAGAGAATAATAAAGAGAAGCTTTATCCAAATTTTGTGTGTCTGTTCTTGAGTTATTACATGTTGGATATCAATTGCAAATATATTGTTTATTTACTGCGCACACTTGTATGAATGATTTATATTGCTTATACTTTACACATGCAAGTAAGCTAAGTTAATCAACTAATGGTGGAATATATGAATGATTTATATTGCTTATACTTTACACATGCAAGTAAGCTAAGTTAATCAACTAATGGTGGAATACTAGTAAGGACTTGCGTAATAACAACGTTCGGCCCTTGAGTAGGGCTGCACAAAGGTAGCATCTCAGGCTTCGAGGTATAGGTAAGTGTGCGTAATGACGTGCACACAAGGTCGAACCGCGGACCACTTAAATTCATCAGACATCTCCAGGGTCAGGCCCCAAGAAGCCAACAAATGGTTCTGTTGCCGGGATCGGGATCTACATAAGGGATGTTTGATGTCGTGTCACTAGTATTCGATAAAGAAAGCAATTGAATGGTGGTTAGACAGAAAAATTCACTAATTCACAGTGCAGGAAAACAGGAATCTGTGAGTACCAAAGAAACAATGGGTAGAGTGCTACTTATATACAGAAATTCACGAAATTTTCTTTGCATCCTTCCCCTCGGAGTTGTACGAGTGGATTGCGAAGCTAGCAGACAGTTAAGGAAGGTGTAGGCTTGACAAACTGATTATGTGGACTCCAGAGTTAGTGCACATACTAGAAGCATCAGAAGATAAGATTGCGCACGTTGTGGAACATTGGTTCAATCAACTTATAGGAGGGTTTATCACCAAATTTGTGGTAGACACGTTAGTCAGCTACAGTGAGGCAGAATGATGCTTCCTGAAAGGACCGTAAGGTAAGTACATTAAATCTTTGAACACTTGGATTAAAATGCTACTGTATGAAAAGTGGGTTATGCAAATAAATCAATGATTGGGACTAAGCGAAGCGGGAGGATCTATAGAAACGAAGGTAGCGTAGAGATAGAGACAGCCCCTTGATTTCACCTCAGCGAGAAAGCGAGGAAGAGGTCGCAAAAGTTTCACCAAGAAGTGTGATCAGTCTGATAAGGTAGTGAATTACGCACATACCACGTCCACTTACACCACCACTAGTTTCACCATCTTCAGCCCCATCTCCACCCACACCAGCTCTGCCACCACCACAGCTCAAAATGGCGAGTACAATAAAGTTTTGGTGTTCAAAGGAGTATGGAACGAAGATCCGAACCAATTTTGGTTCCTGGTAAAGGCTATATGGGAAGCGCAAGGAGTCACAGATGACAACATAAAGAAGGAAACACTAGTAAGTGCATTGTAGAATCGTGCACTGACATGGTAGGTTAAGCATTCTAATGACGATCCAAATGTAGGGATTGTGGATATCGAAGTCACGCTAAACAAGGAATCTAGCAAGCCAAAATTGGAGACGCAGTCGATTATCAGGTTTAAGGAAATTGCGATGCTTCCCGGTGACACCCCCTGGGAGCTGGATCAGAGATTGAAAGGTATGATTCATGAAGTTAACATGACCTTGACAGATGGGCAACACCACACATGGTTTGTAGCATCACTAACGCCGCATCTAAGGATGGCATTGTCAGAGTAGAAGTTATCTACCCAGGCCGAAGCTTTAGAGATTTCAATGAGATTGCATGAGACCCCGATACAAGATCCTAGCCTGGGAGTCCAACAAATCCACGTGCAACTAAAAAATTTGTGCCTGGAAATCCAGAGTTTGAAACAAGACAGGACAACTCACCCAAAGGCCCACAAGGAGGTATGGTGCATAAAGTGCAAAGGCCAAGGACATCACGAGGACCATTGTCCAGTCTTCATAAACTACCTGGCACAAGCAGGACTGAGCTCGACACCTGCATTATGGTGCATGATTTATCAAATAGGAGGGAAGCACGCTACAGATAACTGTCATCTCTTACAAAAATATATACAGAAGTCCCAGCAGTTATTCTGTACTTTCTGTAGGTCAGTAGGCCATGATGAGCGTACTTATAGAATTTATGAACTGATGATGGATCAGACTCCTACCTACAGAGTTCAGATCTAAATGCAAGCCCTCGATCAAAATGCGGGGATGGTGCGCACTGGATTTTAGGGGCGTAGATGAGGTCGAGCTGGAATGGGACCAGGAAGGGGTCGTAGACAGCTGATTTGTTACAATTGCAAAGGGCCAGGGCATTATGCCCGTGATTGTAGAAATCTGACGAGAACATCATGTTTATATTGTATCCAGTTTGATCATGAGACAGAGGAATGCCCTACACTGATAGTGAGGTTGCACAATAAAGGAATACTCCAGCCTCCCCCAACTCAAAACCTACAAATGATGAGGTCTAAGCTGCATGAAGAGGACTAGAATATAAACATCATGCTCCAAAGTGGTATCATGACAGGAGATGACAAGGGAAAGCAACTCGAAGAGAGCACTTGGGTTCGCAAGGCTCCAACAAAGCAACCAGAGTTTGATTTGGAGCACACGAAGGAGACATTTATGGAAGTTAAGAAGAGCTTCATGGAGGCCCCCACTTCAGGTAGTAAAGACAAACTATAACTGGAGATGGACCCATCAATGCTTACTACCTTTCTGGAGACATGCATGAAGCTGCTGCATGACAACAAGGTTGTAAAGGGCTGCAGGAACTCATCACTAGGTGAGTCGGGTCAAGAGAACCATGCGTAGTCGAGAAGCTCGAGAAGCACACAACAAGAACATGAAGGGAGATGAGATTGACTGCATAAATCGGGAAATATGAAATGGGTCAAGTGATTCTGGATCTAGGATCAAAAGTGAACATACTACCAAGGCAAACATGGAAGCACATGGGTAGGCCTGCATTGCAATGGTCTCCTATTCAATTGTGAATGGCTAGCCAGTAGAAGATCCTACCAATGGGAAGATTGTAGGGAATAATAGTAGATATTGAAGGTGCGAGTGCACTTGCAGATTTTGAAATGATATAGATTGTCAATGACAACAATACCTATCCTGCACTACTAGGAATATATTGGGCCACTGATATGAATGGAGTGATAAATCTAAAGAAGCAAAAATTGATTTTTGAGAAAAAGTCACTACACATAGTGGTACATTTAGACCTTGCGGAAGGATCATGCTACACAGAACCAGTGCACGACGACGAGAGTGACGACATTCTGGACTGTATCTACAAGATAACCACTCAGGAGCAACACTGGGTGAATCCAACAGCAGATGGTAGGATTTCGTGGGAGCACGAAAGCTCTTGCACCTCAGGTTCAGATGAAGAAATAGAACGATGGTAGAACCAATTACACGAGGTAACCAGACTCAATTGCAACATGATGGTAAGATCACTGCGGTCCATGACAAAAAAGGTAAGGGATCTACCTATGTGTGATGGGTTGATGAAGATGGATGATTTCCTGAACAAATTTGAAAGCGAGGTGCCAGAACAGTAGTGGTTCGATGCTCTGAAATGGGCATTGCATGCTACGCCTGCAAGGTGGTGGGGTACATGCCAACAACATTTTGAGGACTGGCGTGAATGCAGAAGGGTGATGCTTATACTGTTTGGGAAGCCTCAGCTGTAGATGGAAGCCAGGTATGATGGACGAAACAGCCTACATGCCCACCTCTCAGCCTGCATAAACGCACACCATCCTCATGATAGTAAACATCAACAACAAGCATGAGTGGGTAAGATGAGGGCACGAACAATGAAGTATGATAAGACCAAGTGTGCCAAAGATTATCTACGAGGAAGCTTTTGATAAGGCATGTGAAGTGTTGAACACAGTCCACCATGTGAGATGAACTGATTGGGACTTGCATGTACCAATGGTTCTATGGGCTTATAGGACCATGTGCAAATCCTTGACCGTGCAAGCACTTCCGAAGCTTAAGAATGAAGTAGGGGTTGTAATTCCTATGGAGCATGTGAAGCCTAGTCCACGCATGACAAAACCTATAGATACAATGGTTTGTGCAACCTAGAAAGAAAGAATCACATAACTACAAGAGGCAGAACGCATAGGACTTGAGGAAGAAATCCAATAGGGAAAATTTAGACTCCATGAACTTGAAAAAGAAAGGGTACAGTTAAGAGAGAAAAGCCACTTTGATGGATGTGGAGGTCAAGAAGTTGGAGGATGAGATAAAGGAAGAGTTCCTCATCGAGAAAGCTAGGATGATAAAGCAAGGTGAATATCATCATGCTGACAAATTTGAGAACTATTGTCATAAATTGGTTTGTCTGCTGCCTTAGCTTGGACCTCATATCACCAAACATAGTGACTAGGTTAGTGCATTGCAAGTAGTAAAGTGTGCAAGGCCGACCACAACAATGGAAGGTGGGGATTCTCTGCGAGCCATGATGGAGGACAGGATGGAGCCCCACACAGGTGGTGCGACCACCTGAGTAGCCGCGGGAAGGATAGTCTTAGCGCTCTAGGCACTATGGGATGTTGAAAATAGCAATAAGGAATGCTAAAAATATAAATGCTATAAATATAATTTCAGGTACTAGTGTTGAAAATAACAATAAGGAATGATAAAATAGAAATGCTAAAAATAGCATTGTTGTAAATAGAATTTCAGGATATATTCCAATTTTAATTAGTCCCTGAATTAAAATTTAGAATTAAAATTCGAATTTTGTCTCAGCAGTTGTTTGAAAAATAATTAGTTAATTCATCTTGAGTTAATTAGTTGGAGAAAATCAAACATGAATTCTATGTGAAGACATGCAACAGTTTTCCATTTGATTGAGGAAGTTATCCCTTAATTAAGGATATAAGGATGAGTTTTATTTGAGTTGTAATTAGTTAGCTCAATGAACTGAGTTAATTCGAGTTAAATTAGTTTCAAAGAGTTTGTGGAACTAATTGTGAGTTCAGTCAGTTAATGCATGCATGTATGCAACTAGTGTTCTCCAGATAACTGGATATTCTCTCATAAATAATTCATGCATGTTAGTTTAGAGAAAGACCCAATTGAGATTAAAGGAAGGGACAGTGTACTATTAGTTGGAGGACTTTTCCTATAAAGGAAACTCATCCATGCAGAAGGAATTCACTCCTTCATAATTGTGCAGTTATTTCAGAGGTCAGTGTTGTGTGTGAGGTAAGAATCACACAGATTACAGTTAGAGGACCCAGGAGAAATTGTGCAAGGAAATAGGAGGCTTGGAGGACTGAGGGAAGGCATATGTTGTGTCTATTCAGTCTATGAGAAACATTGAGGGATTGTACTAAGATCTGGATAGCTTGTGAGCTAAAGCTTTGTGTAATCTGGACATATTTCCACTTGTATGATAATACATAGATCAGGGTTTTTAGTTGAGGCTTTCCCTAGAGTATTCTACTGTATTCATGTGTGATTGATTTCTCATTCTTTGTTATATGTGTTCTATTTGATCTTGCTCAAAATCAATTAAGCTTCCACAAGTTTGTTTGTAGATGTAGATTAGGTATTTTTCTTTAGTATATTGCATTATCGGATGATCTACAATGAGAATTTCTACACTGGACTATAAACTATTTTTCCCAGGAGCTACACGTTATTTGCAATGTGCGTAGAAGTAGAGCATCAGAAGGTCCACGCCCGTGCACAAAGGGTTGCGCTTCCATGCAGATTGGCCAGAAAGTGACAATTGAGGTCAATATTCACGATGGATGTTCGACTTGAGGCCAAATGGAGTGGGAGGTGGGCATTTAAGACACAATTTATGGGCAATATTTGGGAAAATCTATTGCCAAGAAAGCATTAATGGACCAAAATTGGGGGAAACAATCAAATTCGAATTCAAAAGGCACTATAAAACATAAAGGGCTGCCCAGCAAACAACACTTGGTCAATTGAGAATTGAGTTATTGCACAGAGCCCTAAGCATTGAGAGAATGGAATCCATGTTCTCAGCAAACAAAAGATAAACATGGAACAGCTCAGTCTTCAGTGTGATGAATTGGTGTTGCAAAACCAATAGTTGATGCAGGTTGTAGATGACACTTGCCAACGCATCCCAAAGCTGGCCATCCCAGCAGATCTACCAATAAAGGTGTGGATCCACAAGTTGGATACAGATTTCGCGATGCTAGAGAAGAAATGACCAAGATTCAGCTGGAGTTGAATCTTCAGATCGCCAAGTTACGGTTAAAGGTGCAGCATTCCACTCCCCTGGAGGTCCAAGAATAGCACGCTAGCACTATCACAACAGGATTGGAAGAAATTGGAGGTGTAGTGAAAGATTGTACCACTTTGTTGGAGTAAGCACTTGAGGTCCTCACAACTCTACAGGAGGACCCCAACATCCAGTGCCTAGAGACATAGGCACGAGAACTTCAACAGCAATATGACAGTGTCAGAGGAACTACACAGAAAGTAGTCCTCACTCAACGACTTGCAAGGATGTAGCAAGAGAAGTCACTGAAGGAGTAGGTGGACATGGCATGACATAAGGAGGTAGTTCTCAAAGTGCACGCCCAAGTGTGGATCAATGAGGCTTTCAATATCATGACAAACTTCAAAGCTCGCAAACATGCAGGGGTTGCACACATTAATGCAAAGAAGCACCCCAGACACGGAGGTCTCAAAAGAGAGGATGCAACAGATTCAGCAAGCAATGGCGTAGTGTGTTGTTGACATCACCACAGTTTGAGGACATTTGGAGGAACTCCATTCCAAGATCGTCGCACTAACAGAGTGACTTGAGGGTGAGTCATGATGTTTTTGTTAAGGACTTGTTGGGCATGGAATCCCCCTGAGGAATGTTTTGGGGCTCAAAGCCCATGTTTTGACCAAATAATGTTGTAAAGCCCCGCGAATTATAGGCACAAAAGTATGTTAGAGTCATAGGGCTGTCCGCCCTAGTTTGTAATGTAATATCGACCTACCCACGGTCTGCGGACCATGGGATTGTATAAATAGATCGAGGTTGTAAGTGTAAAGAGATAAGAAGTCTAAGGGATTGAGTTGTAAGTGTCTAAGTGTGTCTTTGGGTTGTAGAGTAGGAGAAGGCTCTGCAACTGAGTGCGTAGAGGCATAGTTGTCTACAGCTGAGTGCATGGACACCTGCAGCGGATTACACATGGAGGAGCTGAGTCTATAACTGAAGAAGAGAATAATAAAGAGAAGCTTTATCCAAATTCTGTGTATATGTTCTTGAGTTATTACATGTTTGATATCAATTGCAAATATAGTGTTTATTTACTGCACACACTTGTATGAATGATTTATATTGCTAAGTATACTTTACAGATGCAAGTAAGCTAAGTTAATCAACTAATGGTGGAATACTAGTAAGGACTTGGGTAATAACAACGTTCGGCCCCTGAGTAGGGCTGCGTGAAGGAAACATCTTAGGCTATGAGGTATAGGTAAGTGCCCATAGCAACGTGTGCACAAGGTTGAACTGTGGACCACTTGAACTCATCGGACATCTCCAGGGTGCAGAAACCTAGTTCTAGCACCATCCCATACTACTTCGGGTGAGACCACAGTCTATGCTCCATGAACTATTGCTAAAAGGGCCAGTAGTACTGGGATTTGTTTGGCTAAATCACCCCAACAAGCCATCGCAGGTGGATCTAGTATGAAACATTATGAAATGAGGTCCACAAGTGTATGAGGGTTGGAGCCTTCAGTAAGGGACACTACTACATATGGTAGAAAAATTTGATGCTCTACTCTAATAGTACTAATAAAATTTGTCATACTATCAGATTTTATTTGAATTTTTTTTTTAATCCATGACCATCATCGGATATTGGATGTTTTGCATAAATATGTCGAATATTCGACGAAAACACTGGATATTTGACGCATTCATGTACATATCGGATATCTGACATGAATGCTATGTGCGATGGAGTCTCGACATTTGGCCAGGTAAAACATATACATGTCATAATACCGATGGTGGGGGAGGTTAATTTTTTGTCATTATAAAACATCTCTATATGATCTTTGGATGGTGGAAATCTAACAAAACAAATATTATATATGATGGCATTACAAATTAAATCACAAATAGTTAAGCTACAATTGATTTTTGAAGATAATCAATATTGAAAGTTTGGCAAGGAAAAATGGATGATGGAAAATGTTATTGCCCTTGTACTAGATGCAAGGGCTACAATAGGAGAAGACTTTTAATAAGAAAAACTAAACAACATTGTAGAGAATTTGTACACCTTAAAGGCAAGCATGAGTACCCTGTTTTTCTAAGTTATTCATTATATGTCTTTATATTGCATCTTCTTTTTTTTAATGATAGGTTTATGTTTTAAGGGGTTTAGGGCTAGGGATTAATGGGTTAGGTCAACTTAGGGATTAATTTTTTAGGGGATCAGGGGGTAAGGGGTTATAGATTACGAGTTAGGGGTCTTAGGACTTTATTAGGAGGAATAGGGGTAAGGTGTTAAGGATTAGGGGAATAGGATATTAGGGGTTAGAGGTTATAGTTTAGAGGTTACCTAGGGATGATTTATTGGTGTATATATCTAGACTACCAACTCCTAAATACCTCTAATCCTTCGATTTTTAATTTAAATTGAATTAAAGTTACATTATAGTATGCATTTTCTTAAATAATAAATAAATATTAAATTTTAGTCAAAGTAATATATATATATATAAGTGAGAACAGAGAAGAAAGAGGATTGCCTAAGGGGTCTTGGATGAACAGCAATTGGATCACTTCTATTAAGGAACTCCTGATGTGAATCCACCAGTCTAATTCCCTTCCCTGATCGGGGTGATATATATTGGACATGATGAAGATGTGGTCTGCAAGATTATACAAAAAAAATTAATAATAATAAATAATAAAATAAATAAAAATAAAAATTGAAACAATATCAACCAAAAAAATTACCTAAAATGTAACATAAAATTATGTCTTTAAGAATATTAAAATATTCAAATTATAAAAAATTCAACTTCAAATTATAAGTTAGGGTACTTAGTGGGTAATAGATTAAGCGTTTAGGGGTTAATAGGTTAGGGTTTAAGTGAGGTTTAGGGCCTAGGGGATTTAGAGGTTAATGGGGCTTAGGGGCTATTAGTTGAGTGTTTTAGGTTTGAATGGTTTACGTATTAAGAGTTAAGAGCTTAGGGCTTAGGGGTTCAAGGGATTAATTAGGGGGAATGAGGTTAAGGTGTTAAGGATTAGGGGTATAGGGTCTAAAGATTTAGGGATTAGTCTAGATTAAAGGGTTATGGTCAGTTAATGGTTTAGATGTTAGGGATGGGTTAAATATTAGCGATTAGAGGGAAAGTTTCCATCAAATTAAAATTTTGCCTAGTCACTAAGTGAAATCAAGTAAGAATATAACATTATGATGAAGGTGAAATAAGAACACGTTATTTTTCTACTTGTGAGTATCTATCTCACAAAGTATCTCTCTTTCTACATGCTAAGAAAGTAACCTTTTTCCTAAAAAATTTCAACATATTTCATAAACATCTTTATAAATTGCACAAGATTCACCATTGATTTGTTGTTTTTGTTTCTTACTCTCACCTAAGTTGATTGCTCCATCTAGACTACCAACTCCTAAGTATCAATAACACTTGGATGCCAATAGCCTCTTAACCCTAATTTATTAACCCTTTATCCCTAAACTCTAAACCCCTTAGAAATTAAATTATTGTCTCAAATCAGTTGGGTTGGGGAAAGTTTCCATTGACACCAAACTTGTGTTCTCCAAGTGAAATAAAGAAATAATATGACATAATGATGAAGGTGAAATAAGATTAGGTTGTTTTTATTGGTTGTGAGTATATATCTCAAAAAGTGTCTCTCTTTCTAAATGTTAATAAAACTAATAATTTTCCCATATTTTTTCAACACATTGATAAATTGCACAAGCTTTATCATTGAATTGTTGTGTTTTTTTCTCACTCCCAACTAAGTTGTCATTGTTGTTGTGTTTGTTGTCTTTGTTTTCCTATATTATATTTTTAAAATTTTGTATCAATTAAATATGTTTTATATACACTAATATTACTTGATTGTTATTAATTATAAAGAAACAATGCCCTAGGGTACTAGCCATGGATTAGAATGACGTGATTGTTATACAAGCACTTGTTCGAGAACATGGAGAAAATATTGAAGATCAATTTAATGATCCCATAGAAGAAGAAGATGATGCTAATAACATAGTTGAAGAAGAGGGAAAAAATATATTGGTCCAAGAGACATTTAATAATGTTGGAATGGATGATGATGATGATGACAAATAGATGATGTTTTTGGTAGACCTCTAATTGAGAAGGAAACAAAACCTCTTTATGAAGGCTCTAAAATAAGTCTTCTCTCTGTAAAATGTGGATGATATGTACGATTAATATTCTTCGTATTAAGAAATACTATTTTTTTAATTATATTGTAGATTGTTAGGTGAATTTTTTTTAGCATCGTCAAATGTTTTACCTTCCACATATAGAAATTTACATGCCATTTTGAAAGATATGGAATGGAGTATCAAGTTATTCATGCATTTCCTAGTAATCATATTTTGTATTATGAAGAACATGCACTGAAAGAAGAATGCCAAAAATATCAAATTAGTATATATCAAATCAATCAAGCAACAAAAAATGTGCCTCGCAAGGTGGAAATTATGCTTTAGTTAATTGACCCTCCATATAGGGGGTTGTGAATGGGGCCAACATTGATTTTTTTTTAGATAGTGTTTGTATGCACTAAAATTTGACATGGTTATAGTAGATACAGGGTTTGACGGTATGTGAGGGTTTCGTGACTCAAATATGACTCACACAAAGAATTTGACAAAATTATAAAATAAATGTCAAGGAGATGAAATTGTGTGGGTAGAAAAATGTGATCATAGAAGCAACAATCCTAGAAACTACTAGGAGAAACAACATACCAATCATCATCACATGATTGCCTCAAATACTAAATTTCTCCATTTTCATAATAGAAAAACACCAACACAATATTGAAGTGGAATTAAAGACTAGTGCCTATGATGAGATTTAGCAACAAGAATTTTGTTATCCCTCTTACCCTAATCTTGTCTCCTCCTAATTGAAAATATTCCTTGGGTTTATGGCCTAATTGATTAACCTAAATTTTGGGGGATAATCCTTAAACCTAATATCTAATCCCTTTTGTAATTTCTAATCCCTACTTCCCCTTGAACCTCTTACCCTATAATGTTAGTAACATATGGTCTTTAACATTTAATAATTCCTGACACCCCTAAATCACATAATCCATCTAACCCTGATAATTATTGAACCAATAAGCCCCAAACCATTTATAACCTATATAGATATACAACCCTTGATATTGAAATTTTAACCATTTAACCATTTATCTCATAATATAACATTTAAAGAACCTATTACTTGATATTTATAATCACTCGTCATAATAGCACCTGACCATTAGACATGTAACTTATGTCACATATAAAACTCAACTCCTAGTCCTTAAAATATAAGCACAATAACAATTTTTAATTAATCATTAAACTCACATTCATATATCTCTTTATTAGTAACCCATAAAACTATAATCCATAAATTTTATCACCCTTACCCATATATAAATCCATAACCATAACAAAAAATATGTATATTGTGTTGGCATTATGATACAGGTGATACAAGTGTTGTACTTGATGGCAACTCACTCAGATGACATATCACAGTTCAGACTCACAGAATTAATAAAAATAGGTATACGCAGGTTCCCCACTGACCAAGCCGCATGTACACGCGGGTTTGTAGACAAAAAGGCAAGTATAGCATACACATGCACTTTCACAGAATGCAAGTAGAGTACATTTTGGAAAACTTAGTTTTGGTCCATGGTATTGGTCCAAGGTATCTTGGCTGAAGTTTTGACCCCAGGTATTTGGTCCAAGGTATTGGTTCTAAGTGGTTTTGGTCCATGGTATTGAGTAAGGCCTAAGACTATAAAAGGAGGAGAACATCATTAGGCAAAGGCACTCATGAATTGAATATCTAATGAAGAGAAAGATCTAATATACATGCTATTGGGTAATGGTGCATAGCTAGATCTGAACCAAGGATGAACCTTAGCGCTTGATGAAGGATAATATCTAATGATGGGTCAAAATCTTAAGGCTTGAAGTGAAGTATATTTATGTGGTTTTGATCATTTATCTGTATAACTCACGGATGTTGTAGTCTATAAATATGGTGATTTGGGTATAACTGAAGTCTGAAACCGTTGTATGGTTTAAATCATCATTTATAGATCTGTACGCAGGTTCACTTTAGAAAAGGCGCGTGTACACACTGGTTTGGCATATCAAAATAGCGTATACATCTTAAATTTTGATTTTCAGATCTGCACATAGGTTCGCCTTGAGAAAAGTGTGTATACACATAGGTTTGATGAAAGAAAGTAGCGTATATCTCTCAAATATATTTTAGCTACTTCTTTTTGTTGTTGCAGTGTTCTAAGTTCTAGCTTGGGTTTTGGTTACTATATTTTGGTTACAACATTATGAAGATTTGTCAAAGTGATTGGTTGATTCAGTTTTGGTTGATGAAAAAGGATATTGGTTGATGCAGATGATTGAATGAAGTTATTGATGGATCCAGTCTGAAAATTTATCAAACATGGTCCCTAGAAGAAAAGAGAAGGTTGTAGCTTTCTGTAGGCCAACACCTACGTACTAGTAAACATATCATCTAGTACAAGAGCTAGGAGTTTGTATCTCCCTTCCAGGAGAAGCTGGAGAATGAGAGAAGGTTGTAGCCTTCTGCAAGTTGAATCCTAGACTGCACTAGTACAAAAATTGTAAAAAGAATTTTCTTATTAAAAGGAAGATAGAGACGATTGCAGCAGGTGGTTTTCACCCACATTGGGTTTCCACTTTATATCTTGTGCTCATGTGTGTGTGATTGTCTATTCTATTTTACTGCACTTGGTTACTATTTATGTGGTTCTGATGCACTGAGTAAAGATCAACATATGATAAATTAACTGAATCATAAGTTTGCAGGATATACGCTAGTTGCCTTAAATACAGTTACATATACACGTAGTTCCATTAAATAAAGTAGTGTATATGAATCTGATTATGGAAATGAAATAATATTGACTTGCTAATACTAATTCACCCCCCCTCTCAGTATTATTTCCAACAGTTGGTATTAGAGCAGGTCCTTCAGAAGAAGCTTGATTGCTTGAAGGAAGATCTATCATTATGAGTAACTACAAAAGAGAGGGATCCAATAGAACACCAATCTTTGATGGAAGCAACTTATTTTATTAGAAGGTAAGGACTACAACCTATCTTCAATCTTTTGGAACATATGCCTGGGAAATCGTGGAAGGAGGATATACTTTTCCATCAGTAATTCCTACAGATACAGCAGGTAAGAGGCAATATGAAACCAATGCCAAGGCAGTCAATACATTATTAGGGAGTCTGTCACAATCAAAATTTTTCAAAGTTATGCAGCTCAAAACTGCCAAAGAAATATGGGACAAGATTGTTCTAAGCTATGAAGGAGACAATTAGGTAAAACGTGCAAAACTGCAATCTCTTAGAATTCAATATGAAACTATCAAAATGCACAATGATGAAAGTATCACTAGTTATTTCTTACGTGTAGATGAGATTGTTAATTGTATGAAGAACTTGAGTGAAGATATAAAAGAATTTACTTTAGTTGAAGAGGTTTTAAGATCCTTGTCTACTAAGATTGAATCAAAAGTATATGCCATAGAAGAAAAGTAGGATCTTTAGATTATTACTATGACATAGCTACGTGAAATCTTAATTGCTTTCGAAATGAGAAAAGGGGTTTGATCAAATATGAGAGAAGCCACATTAAAAGCTTCAGGAAGAGAAGAATTCCATGAATTAGGACATATTTCAGAAGGAGAAGAAGAAGCAAACTTTGTCAAGAACCTTCAACGGGGTTCCGGGAGATTCAGAGGTAAACTACCTTTCAAATGTTTTTCTTGTGGAAGAGATGGTCATTATGTTGCCAAATTTCCTCATAAAGATAAGCCTGATAAAGGTAAGGAATTAGCAAAATGGAACAGAAAACAAAGTCTCAGTAAGAAGAGTTATTATACTCATGAAGTGATGGTTTATCAAATAGTGATCAAGATGAAAATAGTAATGACTATAGCCTTCTAATGGCTTTTGAAGATGATGATTTCTTGGATGCTTTAGATGAAGATGACCCTTATCAAGAAATCTCTAAACTCAAATTCTATTTAAAAGAAAAGAATATGATTATAGATACTCTGACTGTTATGAACCAGCTCAAGAGAAGATAGAAAAGATAGATCAACGCCTTAGAATCCAGCCTCTTCGAGGGGACAACCTCCTTTACATTACATAAATGAACAATTCTTGGATGATACAAATGACAAAACCTCATTTCCATATATAGGAGTCTAAGGAGTCACAATATAACCCAACCGACCTAACAATAATAATATAAAGCCACAAAAATGACAATAGAGAGATTATATGGGGCACAGTAATAACAATATGGGGGCAATAGGGGCACAACAATATTAATAAGGGGTACAACTACAATAGTAATTGGGTAATCACTAGTATTATAGGGACCCAACATGC
>APFE030062806.1:0-12979 GCA_000404065.3 Pinus taeda
AATTTTTGACGCAGAGAATAGCGAATTTGTGAATTTTTTGACGCAGAGAATAGAGAATTTTAAAAGAAAACGGGTAACATCAAGAGTTTAAACTATGGAAAATCTTGTCTCGCAACTCGCTTTGTCATTTAATCTTCATACATTACGTGGTGAGCCACATAATTGAATTTTAGCATACATTACGTGGTGAGCCACATTGACACAACAAACTTTACGATGAAAAAATAAGATGCGGAATATGGAAGATTAAAGAAAATAATGCATTTTGAAAAAATACAATCAGATAGGTAGTTTTAGTAGAAAAGGCCTACTTTTCACAAGTATTTTAGTCTAATTCTAGATAATATATTAGAGAATATATAACATCTAAATATATAACAAAACTCCAAAGTTTTGAAAGGGTCCAAAGCGAAAACTAACTTCCCTGCCCCAACAACTTCTACAACTGATCAACAACCACTAGCATTATCTTAGTTCCTGCTCCTCACTTATAGTAAAGAAGAGGGTCAGGAAGTGAAGTTTGGTGGTGGTGGACATTTTTTTGGAAGTTGCTTGGGAATGGGAAGTTAACTTTAGCTTTGGCTTCTTTTAAATCTTTAGGGGCATTGTCATATTTTTTTTAAAGTTGTTTCTTCATTTGTGTCTACCTGCATTTCTAGATTCCATAATATTTATTGGGGTTAAAAAGAGCATACTAGTATCAATATCATTATTTTTGGACTCAATCAATTAAACCCTTAGGCATAAGTATTTCAACTTATAGACATGTTTTTCATATTTTTTTGTTAAATCAAACAATATAATTTTTAGAGAGGGTTGTAATTTCACCCATTCATCAGTTTTGAGCTTTACAAAAAAAAAATAACAGCTTATTTTAAATGAAATTGAATCTCTCAGGCAAGTTAAGTTCCTCAAATTGAGAAAATTATATTCTAAGATTATATCCTAAGATTTGACTTATCAAGATCATAGATATAAGAAAAAGGGAAAAAGATATAACCATTTAGCAAAGTCATATTTTTTACCACTAATAGTATAGAAATTTTGCCTGTAAGGGTATCTCAACTACATTAATTAATGTTGTTGTGTAGTTCATTATCTTTCAACTGCTTTTTGTTGCATAAGCCATCAACTTACACAATAAGTATGACATAAATCAAACCCTATTAGAAATAGAACACATTCCATGATTTAGTCTATTAATTCCCAACTTACTAATTCATGAGTTTCCTAAGAAATAACTTTACAATTATTTACACTACCTTACAAATTAGGCTGCCCTAATAATTCTCTAACATTCCATAGTAATATTGATACTTTAGTAGACCTTGCTTTTGTGAGTTTCCATTCCACCATGTTTCAAACCTTTTCTTTAGAAACTACTTTGTCCCCATACCTTAATCTATGGGACCTTGTTGGCAAATAAGATTATAGGAGACATCCACTATAAGGACCTTGTTTGCAAACAATACGATAGGAGACATCCATTAAGCAGTCAGTTGTTTTTGACTACTTGAAGAGATGAGAACTATGGTTGATGAGAAAGAAGCTCATTATTTATAGTATTCATTAAAAGTAACTATGGTTGATGAGAAAGAAGCTCATTATTTATAGTATTCATTAAAAGTTCAATACGATGGGTAAATACCATTGAGTTTGAATACCATGGCCTTATACTATGGAATGATAAGACTTAGATTAATAGGATGGGTGAATACCATGGACCAATACCACTTAGGTAAATACTATGGGTGAATACCATGGCTAAGTACCATCTAATACCACTTTATATTAGGATATTAACTACCACAAACACATTAATAAATAACTTAAAATAGCATTCTCACTAGAATTCACTAAAATCAAGCAATATAATTTGATTTTTTGTTGTTTAAAATACATTTTTGAATGCATAAATAAATGGATTAAGCAACTTGAAAAACCAATCGCACTCTAATTCATGCCATTAAACAATTTAAATCAATGTTTGTAACAATCTATGTCAATTTTTTAATTCTAGTAGATATTCATTAACAAATGTTGTTAATTAACTAAAACGTGTGTGGTAAGGATCTATTATTAATATAATTAATATATAAAATGCCTTAGTATTATTTATTATTATAATATAATATCACTATTTTATTTATGATTATTATTTTTAAATTTATATTAACTAGTATATAATTATAATATAAGTATGAGGTTTTAATATATGGTTTTAATATAAGTAATGATTCAACTAAATGGGTATATTTAAATCAACATTAAAATCTTATAATACAAACAATATCATAAACATAGTATTAAGCTCTAATGTTAAACTCAATATTAAAAATGTTAATATTAAATCCAATATTATAAACCCCAATATTGAAAAAATACAATATAATGTAACATTGTCAAATTGATTGCCACATTCGAGCAATGTTTGTCACAATATGACATTCTATAGATTTATGTACCATTTCAAAATTACAATATTGAAAAAAATATTATAAAACCCAAAATTAAATCCAATATTAAACCTTAATATGAAATTAAATATTATAAACTCAATATTAAAGTCAATACTATAAACCTTAATATTAATCAAAACATTATAAACCCAAATATCAAATTCAATATTGAGTCATAATATTAAACCAAATATTATAAATCATAATATTTAACCCAATATTATAAACTCTAATATAAAGACTTCCACAACACCTTGTTTTCATATGAAATAGTCCTTACTTTAGCCCAACACTAATGTCAAAACCCCATAAGGATGGCGTTATCCTAATTTGATCATGATCTTGGGGGCTATTCTAAGAGAGGAGGGGATGCTTATTATTTATATCATTCTTCACTAATTCCAAGAGAGGAGGGGAGGCTCATTATTTATATCATTATTGACTCCTTAAATACCATGGGAAAATACCATGGTTTAATACCATTGGTAAATATAATGTGTGGATACAACTTTCTATTACAATCATAAATATGGCCTTACAAGATGAACCACTAGTTCATCTAATGCCCTACAATTCGTATGTATCCCTATTTGGACACTCATGAAAATTAATTCGACAAAGGGTGGACCTTTGTCACAATTTTCCCTCAAAAGTGAGCATTACCACAAACAAGTGTTAGAAGCAAGACCATTGTTTTAGTTCTCTTGGATGAATCCTTAGCCACAAACAAGGGAGTTGCTACGAGGAAAACATTGTCATCATAAACTTCCTCACCCATATTTAGGCGCCACATAACTAGTTGTGTGAGGTCTTCACTCCTCTAAATTTTTCTTCACATAAATGACTATGCCACATAATTTCTCCCTCAACAAAATAATTCACAAAAATGTTCCATTACTTTCCAAAACTAGATAAAAAATTCCTAAGAAAATTATACCAACCTAATAGAGAGATAAATTAGCCACGGTGGAATATTTCACCACATAAGCCAACCATAAAGAAAAGGGGCCTTCAAACCCTTAATAACCTCAACTCACAGATTAAAATAGCCACAAAACATGATGAGATAAATTATTCTCCCTTATATTATTTATAGATTGAGTTTTGTGTCTCTTTTCCCAAATTTAATGTGAGGGTTAACAAGTTTCCCTCCACTTTTCCCCAATTTGGATTATTTCACAAGTTTACCTCCAATTACCCAAAATTATCCAATGTTATCCTAAAACATTGAATAATGGTTTTCCCATTGACAATTTACTATATAGTACTTGGTTGGATAGCCTACTTAGTCCTCCATTAGTCAATTAATTATACTAGCCTAGATCCACCTTAAGTAGAGATCTACCAAGATTTGAGCTTCTTACTATAATAGAGAACCTCAAAAGATTTGATCCTCTAAGCATATAGGAGATCGAGAGTTAAGATGGATTTAGGATAATAATAATAATAGTAAGCAGCTTTTGTTGATGGAGTCTCGAACTTCGGTAGTGAAAATGGTATTCACAAGTGTTAGGGCTTCACTGTGTGGAGATGCAGGCATAGGATTGGAAACCAAAATCAGCCCCTTGGTGGATGCGAATGTCAATCTTGGGATCGAGGCACCACGCCTTTGGTGGGTGCAAAAATCTACAGTATTTCCAAACAGCTGAGGTCATCCTCGATGTGGGTATGCACGGGAACCAGAATATTTAGAATAAGGAAAACTTGGCCAATCGAAGATTCACTCACACAGAGTTACAAACGTGGTTCCACTCCACTGTAATCCTTTAACATTCCCAGTCTCAACTATTGCAATCAACACTCCCCTATGTGAGTGGATGAACAAGATTTCTTCGACACATATCTTGTGACATGGATGGGAGACGATGTGGATAGCGGCAACTGTTGCTTCTATGATGGCATTTGTCGATGGGCGAAATCAGTCTTGCTCTCTTGGGATCCACTATGGCCAATGTATCTCTTATGCCACCGTGATCGTGAGCGTAGACCCTACACTCTACCCACATTTGTCGAATTCCTTGCATATTGAAATTGTTTTCGTGGTGGGGCTTCCCAAACTTCATACTTGGACAATGTTTTTGCATCGGAGGGGAGCACATCAGATTTGGGCGCTGAAGGTTCTCAAGTCATTGGGATAAAATGGCCATAGTTTTGGGATTGCCACACCTTCCTCCACTCTATCAAGACAAAAACCGAAACAAGCACTGTGTTCTCACTAAGAAGGGTGGATCAATGTTTTGACCTGTTACATAAATTGGAACATACAAAGCATAGGGTCAAATGGAACATCTGAAGCAGAACAGACTTGCGACAATAAGGAAGATATCGACTCTCGGCAACTCATAAATACTACGTGGTATCAAATCTTTCTAAAAACCCCTCTCGGGAGTCCTTTATTAATTTGCGTGAATACATGAGACTCAATGATGTAACTGAAGAATATATCACACAAAAAATTGGATACCATTTTCATATGCTAAACTTGATATATGGGGATAGAATAATGCATGATAACAACATCGTGATGGATTATTACATCCTATCTGCGTCCTCCATAATCTTTAATCTCAAACTTAAAGGAGGAGCTACGGCATCGAGTGAAATTAAAAGTGCAGGAGGAGCTATTGAGAGGAGCACATCAAAAAGAACATAATCAAATAGAAGCATACGGATGGAGGACTATATTTCAAGAACATTTTAGGAGGAAAAAATGCAGCCAAAAAACAAAAAAAACAAGCAGGAACTTCACCAAGTCCATACATAGTTGAGCAACTCAACTACAGTTGAGAACTAAATATAGACACTCAACACAGAGACGTGCATTGTGCCACATTTGAAATGCAAGCCATTATTTTTCAATTCAACTTCTTCTCACCATAACACTTGAAATTTTTCACCCCATTTTAACTAATTGGTCCTTAGGTTGTGAAATACACCTCTCCTCAAAAGGGTTCTTTATTGTAAAATTCCCATCATGTGCAGAAAGATACATAATATTACATGAAGGACCATGGTTCTGAGGATCGACTGGCCTTCTCATCACTCCTTGGTTTTGATATTTTGATCCAAATACCTTGGCCATCTCTAGAATGCCAGTTTGCATTCGATTGCACAATCTTCCCCTCCATTTCTTGGACAACCGGGTCCTAGGAGGCATAGGAAACAACATTGGGAAGTTCATCAAGAAATATACCCAAAGAGTGGAGGGTATTCACATTTTCACATATATGTGTGGAAGTAGACCTCAAAAAATGCCTACGAGATAACATTCACCTCATCCATAACAAGAAGAATGAGACACATATTTTAGATTATGAGAACACAACTTTGAGGTGTAGAAATTGCACAAAAGTAGGGCACCCTCATAATAATTTTCCGGAAGCCAAGAAAGACACTCGAAGAAAGAAGAATACTGGGAAACTACCTAAGGGTTGGAAATTTACCCCACATAAATCCAAAGAGGAGTAGGGTGATGCTGTGAATGAACCCTCATCCAAGGGTAATAATGAGACATGTTGGCTTGTATGGGCATGACCCAAGTTCACAGGTGATTTGGCAAAGAAAATACCTGCACTACAGGTGCTTTTGGCAATAGCCTGTGTAGCGCGAACTAAGGTCTCACCTGAGTTAGTATGGGACAGTGCTAGAACTAGGTTTTTGCACCGTGGGGATGTCTGATGGGCTTCTAGAGGTTCGCGGTTCAACCCATCGCTACAGACGCTTGATATTCCTTCACAACCCGTGTTGTTGTTTCCATGCAAGCTTACGCAGGGCACAACCCGTATAGTACCCAAGTTCCTTGCTAATTAACTTATTACTTAACTTGTTTGTGTAAGATTTATGGTTATTACAACATATTCGGAATCATGTCAGTGCATGGGATACATAAACTAATACAAACATAAAGAAGATAATGCACAGAAAATGCACAGAAATAAGAATCAACTTCTCTTAATTAATCTTCAATCACGATTACACACTCGACACCGCCCTATGCACTAAGTTGCAGGGGTCCGCACACTTAGCTGCAAACTCTACTAGGCCTTTGCCCACTCAACTATAGAGCCTCTTCCTACTACTACGACCTAATACACTTAGAATCCTACTCTAAGCTTGAACCATTCCTTCGCTATTCACTCTATCATCTCCTCCCTTTCCAAATTAGAGCCTCACTCTATTTATACAATCCCATGGTTCGCGGACCATGGGTAGGCCAACATGACTTTACATTACATTACATTACTTTAAGGTGGACAACCTTATGACTTAACCTCTACTTTGCCCTCCGCGCCCATAATTCACGGAGTCTTACAAAAATTTTGACCAAAACTTGTGTTTTGAGCCCCAAAACATGTCGTGGGGGGATTCCATGCCCAATAGGCCCCCAACACAATCATTGTGACTCATCCCGAGTCACTCTGCTGGTGTGGGGATCTTGGCATGGAGACCCTCCAACTCGTCTCGTACTACTTGGAGGTCCATGGCGCATTGTTCTGCTATTTGCTGGACCTGGTGCATTCCTTCTTCTTAATCATCAGCATTTGACTTGTGTCCTTTCTTTGGTACCAGCTTCTGGTGCTTGTGTTTATAGTCCCACACCCTTGTCCGGCTCCTCGGGCCACAAAGACCGTGCTTCGGCCGGTTAGTCAAAGAGTTGGCCCACCCATGTAGGGTTTCAATAGGTTGCCGTTAACTTTCAAGAATTCTCCATTGATTTTGACTAGCTGGACCGGGCCTCTCTCTATGACCTCTTTTACCACATATGGTCCCAGCGAGTGCATTCTGAATTTTGCCGAAAAATTTTCAAACTTGTTGTCATACAGTAGCACTAAGTCGTTTACCTTGAAGGTGCACAACTTGATATGGTGGTTGTGCTAGGATTTTTCACGCTACTTTTGTACATGCTGGTGAACTTTGGTTGGAAATCATTCTTCCTTGAGTTCTTATAATTGCACGAGCCTTTCTTCTAGAGCTTCACGGTTCGTCATGCCTCTGAGCATTGTTATTCGCAGACGAGGTACGATGTATTCCTTCGGCATCATGGCTTGTGTACCATAGACCAACTGGAATGGTGTTTGTCCCATCAATTTCTTGCATGTTGTCCTATACGCCCATAACACAATGGGTATGCATAGGTCCTAGTCGTTCTGTTGTGCGTTACATACTTTGGTCGCACTATCTCTAGTATTTTATTGAATGCCTCTACTATTCCATTGTCGTGTGGGTGGTACAGTGTACTTTTATGATGATACGCCTGGACCTCTTCTGTGAGCATGCTGATGGTTTCATTCAAGAAATATGTTCCACAATCTCTCATTAAGATTTTCAAACACCCAAATCATGTCAACACATTTTTTGAAAAAAAACTTTGTAGCAGTAGTAGTCATACAGTCCTTGACCAGCTGTGCTTCCGTGCATCGTGACAGGTATTCCATCGCGATGATGATGTAGTGCACACCCATCTTTCCCTGAGGTTTAATCAAGCCCACAAATTCCGTCGCCCATTTCTCAAATGGTTGCAGTGTCATTTGGGGACTTAGTGGCATCTCGTCCCTCCGTGATGATTTTCCCATCCTTTAACATATATCGTAGGCCTTACAATGCGCTTTCGAATCCCGGTGTAGGGTTGGCCACCATAATCCTACGTGAATAATCTTTTGTCTAGTTGCACGTCCTACATAGTGTCCTCCTGTAGCACCCCCATGTGCTTCCGTGAGGATCTGACCTCGTTCAAATTCAGGTACGTATCTTCGCAATATCTCATCGTTGTTGATCTTGTAGAGGCGCCCTGCGATGACAGAAAAGTCCGCCGCACACACAACCAATTCCTTCTTCTGTTGGATTGAGTACTCCTTCAACACATTCCCTTCTTTTAAAAAATGAATTACATCTTCGAAGTGTTCGTCCGCGACATGCACTGCAAAGAGTTATGCATCAGGTAGTCCCTCCTCCAAATTTGTTCATTCCTCACCCATCACAATTTGTGACAAGTGGTGTGGTCCTGTGTTTAAGCGTACCAACTTGGCTATGACCTCAAAATCATATTCTTGAAACAATAAAAACCATCTCCATATGTTCCCCCCCAACACAGGCTTGTTTACCAGGTATTTCAATGCAGAATGGTCGGCATACATCTGGAAATGTCCTCCCAGTAAATAGCGTGAGTATTTTTGGAGTGTGTACACCATTACCAACCCCTCCTGCTCGGTGGTAGAGTAGTTCTTTTCTACTTTGGACAATCTTTGACTTTCAAATGCAATCAGGTGATTTACACCCTCCACGCCTTCCTATGTGAGTACGGCTCCCAATGCAATACACGACGCATCAACATCGACATGGAATTCTGCGTCCCATTTCGGAAAGACCGAGATTGGTGTGGAGGCCATTTTCCCCTTCACGACATCCAAACTCTTCATGCAATCATCATTCCAACAATATGTAATATATTTTTTCAATAGATTTTCCCTTGGTGCGGTTATTTCAACATAACTTTTGATGAACTTCCTATAGTATCGAGTCTATCCCAAGGTAGCATGTAGTTGTTTAACACTTCATGGTGCTCCCAAATTGGGGATAATGACAATCTTCACAAGGTCCACCATCAATCCTTGTCTGTAAACCAGATGTCCTAGCAGGTTTCCAAAGGGAATGAGGAATGTGCACTTCTTGAGGTTCAACGCAATCTCCTGCCGACAGAAAGTATCCAGCATCAAACGTAAGCTTGCTACATGGTGCTTAACTAATCCAAAAATAGTCCAATCATCCATGTAGACCTCAGAAAACTTGTGGATTTATTCTTTGAACCTGGCTACCACAATGCGTGAAAATATAGCTGGCGCATTCTTTAGTCCAAATGACATCATGGTGTATTGAAAGCATCCCCATTCTGTTGCAAAGATCTTCTTGCTCCTATCTTCTAGCACGATCTTGATCTAATGGTACCCTTAGAACCCATCTGTGAATGAGTATGCTTCCTGACCACCAAAATTCTCTAGTACTTCATTTGTGAATGGTGTTGGGAATGGATCATGTACACAGGCATCATTTAGCTTCCTCAGGTCTACACATATTCTTATTTCACCTTTTTGTTTTTTCTCTTGTACTACCATAGTACCCACCGAGTTGGATTCTTCCACTGGTTCAATAATTCTCGCTGTGAGCATTTTGTCTAATTCTTTGTGGACCTTTTCTTTATACTTTATATTCAAGCGAAAAGCCCACTTCTTACATGGCTTCCTGTCAGGTTTTAGGGTGACCTTCATCATCCCTAAATCGCCAACAATCCCTTTTAAGTCCATAATTTTGGTTGGGAACAAGTCTTGGTATTCACGGAGTAACTCAGTGACCTTATTAACCATGGCATCATCCCAATAGTCCTCAAGCATTGCATATTTTGGTTGTGCCTCCGTTCCATTTTTGACATGCTTCGTCTTTAGTGGCACGGTGATGTTGGGGTCTTCAAGTGATGGTCCGCGAATCTCACTAGAGCCTTCTATTTCTGAAATGTTAATGTTCCATGGGTCCTCATCATCCTCATCAACATTCACGTTATAACACTCTAGTGTGCTGCTTAACTGTGTCACCCATTCTGGCTGAAGTACTCCCATTGGCTCTTGTGGTATTTTAAACATAGCGGATTTTACTACTTGTTGCGCATCGTCAACAGTATCTTACCAACAATCTTCAAATGTGAATGTTAACAAGAATCCCTCACACAAGACATCCCATTTTCCCATACCATGGTGAAGCTTCATCTTTGTATACCAATTCATGGGTATGACGTCCAGGGTATGATAAAATAAATGTACCCATTCAGGCTGGGCCTCTTTCCCATAGAACTTGGTCCATTTCATGAGGTGTGTGTGTGGATCATCTCATCCGTCATATTTGTCTACTAGTCATATTTGTGATTTTCCAAAAGGTAGGCACGTCATCCTTCTCAATCTGCGCCAGTCCTCAAAATTTCCTTGATGGGAACCCAACCATTGTGTGGGTGTTGCGTGCAGTGCCCACTTCAGTGCATTGAACAGCTACTGTTCTAGTAATGCACTTTTGAATTTGCTCAAAAATTCATCCATCGCTGACAATCCATCATATGTCAGCAACTCCCTTGCCTCTATTGTTACGCAACACAATGATGTAATCATCATGTTGTAGTTGAGTGTTGTTACTTCGTGTAGTCCATTCTTCCATCACTCTATCTATTCCTCTGAATCCGAATTATCGGATCTTGCACCCCCATGAAATCCTTCCATGTGCAGTTGGATTCACCCAATCCTCTCCTTGTGTAGTTATCTTGTAGATAAAGTCGATATTGTCATGACTATCATCATCGTGCACCAGTTTAGTGTATCATGCTCCTTTGGCTGGATCCAGTGGTACTACTACGTGTAGTGACTTTTTCTAAAAGATCATTCTATGATTCTTCATATTTATGACCCTGTTCATATTGGTAGCAGAGTGTATTCCTACTAGTGTGGGATAGGGATTGTTGTCATCGATAATCTCTATCACTTCAAAATCCTCCTACGTGCTCGCGCCTTCAATATCGACTGCCACCCCTTGCAATCTTCCCATGGGAATATTCTTCTGTTGGTCCACCATTCGTAACTGAATAGGGGACCATTATAACGTGGGTCTCGAAATGTGTTCCCATGTTTTCTTTGGTAGTACATTCATGTCCGAACCCAGATCCAGGATTACCTGATCCATTTCATAATCGCCTATTTGTGGAGTCAACCTCATCTCCCTTTCGGTGTGTAATGCATGCTTTCCAAGTTTTTGGACCAAGCATGGTTCTCCTAACCCCATGCACCTAATGATAATTTCCTGTAGCCCTTTGAATGCCTTGCTATCGCGCAACAATTTCATGCATGTCTCCAAAAAGGTAGTGAGCATTGAAGGATCCATCCCTGGTTCTAGTTGATCCTTACTATCTGAAGTGGAGGCCTTCATGAAGCTCTCTTTAGCTTCCATGATTATCTCCTTCGCACATTCTAAGTCAAGCTTGGCTTCCTTTGTAGGAGCCTTGCAAACTCACATGATTTCTTCTGGCTGCTTCCCTTTATCATCTCCTTTAGTCATACGACTCCTTAGCATCATGTTTACATTTGGGTCTTCTTCACGCTATTCAGACCTCACCATTTGTAATTTCTGGGTTGAAGGGGGCTAGAGTACCCGCTTTTTACGCATCCTCACTATCAGTGAGGGAAATATTCTGCCTCATGATCAAATTGATTACAGTACCAACATGATATCCTAGTCGGGTTTGTACAATCGTGGGCATAATGACTTAGCCCTCCACAATTGTAACAAATTATCTGGTTGCGACCCCTTCCTAGTCCCATTGCACCTCGACCCCGACCGCGCCCCTGAAACCAAGTGTGCGTCATCCCTACATCTGGATCGAGGGCTCATGTTTCGGCCTACACCCTATAGGAAGGAGTTTGATCCATCATTAGTTCATAGCTTTGGAAAGTGTGTTCATCATGGCCTACCGACTTGTAAAAATTACAAAACAATTGCTCGGACATCTGCGTATACTTCTACAGCAGTTATCTATGGTGTGTTTTCCTCCTATCTCGAAGATTGTGCACCATAATCTAGATGCAATGCTTGGCCATGCCTTTGCCTCTAGTATTAACCGCATTTGCCCTCCCCCTGCCAAGTAGTTCACGAACATTGGATGGTGGTCCTTGTCGTACCCTTGGCCTTTGCATTTTATGCAACATACTTCCTCGTGCACCTTGACCCGAGTTGTCCTATCCTTTTTCAAACTTTGCATCTCCAGACACAAATTCTACAGTTGCATGTGGATTTGTTACCCAGGGTCTTATATAGGAGTCTCATACAATTTCATTGCCATCTTCAATGCTTCGGCTTGGTTGTAAAGTTTTTGATGTGACAGCGTCATCCTTAAGTGTGGTGTAAGTGAGGCCACAAACCATGTGTGATGTTGTGCATCTATTAATGTCATACTGGCTTCGCGAATCATACTCTTCAGCCTTTGGTCCAGATCCTAGGGGGTCTCACCCAGGAGCATCGCGATCTCCTTAAACCCGATGATTGATTGTGTCTTTGATTTTGGCCTGCTAAGTTCCCTCTTCAGCGCAGTCTGGATCTCTACAATTCTTGTGTTTGGGTGGTCATTAGAATGCTTGATATACCACATTAATGTGCGATCCTACAACGCTCTCACCAACGTAGCATTTTTAATATTATCATCCATGATGCCCTATGCTTCCCATACTGCTCTTACCACAAACCAGAATTGTTCCGGATCTTAATTTCGTACTCCTCTGAACACCGGCAATTTGATCGCACTCGCCATAATGAACTGCGGTGGTGGTGCAGGTGGAGTGGGTGAAGTGTAGGTTTTAACCCCGTACAGAAATTACCTGCATACAAATTCTAAATCACAGGAAAAATAAAAATGAGAGAGCATAACACATAAAACACATATACACAGATATTTCCCACTGGATCTCAAAACCGAGACTACCAACTTGATTTTTCATTAT
>APFE030062806.1:14995-33443 GCA_000404065.3 Pinus taeda
GAGACTTAGATTGGTACAAAGCCCCTAACTTGTCCCATAAGCCCTTCGCCGTAGCTTCCCCTGATATATTCAACAATACTGAATCTGAGACACACAATCGTATTGTGCTCTTTGCCTTCCGATCCAGCTTCTTCCATTCTTAATCGGTCACTCCTGTTGGTTTAGTACCCGGATCTACCGCGATCCACTGATCTTTATCCACCAACAGATCCTCCATCTTGAGTTTCCACAACTCAAAACTCTGACCATTGAACTTCTCAATCTCTATCTTTCCGGTGCTCGCCATCTTCTTTCACCACCAGAATCGATCTCGCAGATCTCCCACTGAACAGGGTCTACTACAGGCCCGAGCGAAACCCCTCAGCAACAAAGGCGTCCCCTTGAAGCCAAAACAGCTCTGATACCAAATGTAGGTTTTAACCCCGTACAGAAATTACCTGCATACGAATTCTAAATCACAGGAAAAATAAAAATGCGAGAGCATAACACATAAAACACATATACACAGAGATTTCCCAGTGGATCTCAAAACCGAGACTACCAGCTTGATTTTTCATTATATTCCTTTCAATGTTACAATACATATTTATACATGCCGAAGCATCCAATACCATGGACCGAAAACCATCGCATCCAAAACCATGGACCAAAAACCATAGGTAGGTTCGCCCAACCTAATATAGGTTCCAAAAAAAATTTCTCGGGGCGCTGCCCCGAACCCCGTAGAGGTTAGTCGTGGAAAGAATATAACACAACCGAACAATGACATGGAGTTTGGGGGGGTGAAACAGCTGGTAGTGTGGGTCGGGGTGGTAAACATGGAATTATCTATCTTATCAAACTAACCGCACTTCTCAAAGAAACTTTCGTGAGCTCCTCCTGACTTTCCCATGAGGGTGAAATTAAGAGACTATTTTCCAATACCTCACTACTTCCGTTTCTGTATAACTTCCCACTTCGCGTAGTCCCAAACATTAATTTACTCGCATAACCCACTTTTCACACAATAGAATCTTAATCCAAGTGTTCAAAGATTTAATATACTTACCTCGTGATCCCTTGATAAAATGTCACTCTACATCAAGATAACTGATGGTCATGTCTATCGTGAACTCAGTGTTAAATCCTCCTATTACTCAGTCAAGCCAGTGGTCCATAGCTCACACTATCTTATCTTATGATGCTTCTATTTTGCGCACTAGTTCCAGAATCCACACTATTGGTTTGTCAATCCTACACCTTCTCTGACTATCTGGTAACTTCGACATCCACTGACACAGCTCAAATGAAAAATATGCAAAGAAAATTTCATGGATTTTCGTATAAAAGTAGCACTCCAAACATTGTTCCTTAGATACTCGCATATTTATGTTCTCCTATGCCGCAAAATTGTGAATCTTCTTGTCCCACCACCTTCAATTTATTTCTTCATTGGATTCTAGTGCCACGACATCAAACATCTTTTTTGTAGATCCTCGTCCCAGAAACAGAACCATTTTTTTTCTTGTATGGGCCTAACACAAGTTCAAAGGTGATTTAACCAAGAAAATCCCAATACTACTGGCCCTTTCGATAATATTCCATGGGGCGCGGACTGAGGTCTCACCCGATGCAGTATAGGAGGGTGTTAGAACTAGGTTTCTGCACCCTCGGGAGGTCTAATGGGTTTCTAGAGGTTCGTGGTTCGACTCGTCGTTATGTGCACTTGCTTTTCCTTTGCAACTTGTGTTGTTGTTTCCGCGCAGCCCTACTCAGGGCACGACCCATATAATACCCAATTTCCTTGCTAATTAACTGATTACTTAACTTGTGTGTGTAAGATTTATGGTTATTACAACATATTCAGCAATCATATCAGTCCATGTGATACATACACTAATACAAACATAAAGATGATAATGCATAACAGATACACAGAAATAAGAATCAACTTCTCTTTATTAATCTTCAATCCCAATTACAGACTCGATACTGCCCTGTGCACTCAGCTCCAAGGGTCCACACACTTAGCTACGGACTCTACTAGGCCACTTTGCACTCAGTTGCAGAGCCTCTTCCTACTACTATGACCCAATACACATAGAATCCTACTCTAAGCTTGAACCATTCCTTTGCTATTCACTTTATCATCTCCTCCCTTTAAAATTTGGAGCCTTCCTCTATTCATACAATCCCATGGTCCGCGGACCATGGGTAGGCTAACATGACTTTACATTAAAATACATTAGTTTAAGGTGGACAGCCCTATGACTTAACCTCTACTTTGCGCCTGCAATTATTGGAGTCTTACAAAACCTTTGACCAAAACTTGGGTTTTTAGCCCCAATACATGTTGTGGGGGGATTCCATGCCCAAAAAGATACCAAAGGAACCATAATCATAGGTGGAAACCCCACAAGACCCAGCTGGACCTCTAAACCATCTAGTGCAATCAAACATGATACCAGAAGAAAGGGACACTAGTGAGAACAAGTGTATTCACTCTTGAGACAATTCAGATTCAAACAACTACAACACTAGACATGAAGTTGGGAAATCATCTCGAACTTGTCTCTTATGTCTCATCTCAATGGAAATGGTGAAAGGTCAAGGAAAAGAAGGGGAGAAAAGCCTAACTTTTCCCTTCTTATGTATATTAGTTTGCTTACTGTATGTTTCTGATTATCATCACTCATAGACATGATGATGCTATGTTTCTTAGTAGATTCAACATGTAATTTTGATTTCATTAATAAAATTACACTTTTTTCCATGGAAAAAAACAATACCATTGATAGGTTTTAAAAAATTGGAACCAAAAAGCCACTAACTATAAATTCACTATTTCACCTTAATTTTATTTTATTTATTAACTTTATAATTTTAACTTATTTTGTTTTTTTGAATTTTTATTATAATTATATTTTTATGTAATGTTACCAAGTCAAAATGTTTAATACAAAAGTACAATACATTACAACATCTATTCCATACTTTCATGGAGAGAACCTCTTGCTACAAAGATGGCATTAAAATCTCCCCCTCCCAACATTACTTTTGTGATTCAAGTGTTGTAGAATTTGTTATCCTATTTTCAATAGTGAAAACCTATCAAATGATCTATACTCCTTCCTCTCATTAGTTCCAAACATTCAAAACAATTGATGCAAAATTCCCTAGCTCTTCACCATAGTCATTATCATCACTAATCTTTACAACTAAAAACAATGCCACTAAATGTCTTGAAATGACCAAGATACCAACACTAAAGTTTAGAGTGCTCCTAATGTTAGAGCAACCAAAACTATAAAATAAATTTGGATTAGGAACATTAAGAGCGATGCCTTTCTTAAATATAGTGAACATTAGTATTTGAGTTGGAGCCCTGCTGACAGGGATAAGGAAGCTACTAAAATGAATAAGTATCTTCTTCTCTTTATGCCTCCATGATATCCTAGAAGCTGGCCCAATATCCATTCGAGAACTACGAAGAAATTTTCCAAATTGCAAGTCTTGTATGTGCAAGTAATAGTTTAATAGGAGTTGATTTGCACAGACATAACAAGGTAATTCACGCACACCCTTCTCACATTTTCAAACAACATCATTCAATTTAGAACTATATTTTTTGAGGAGGTTTCCTAGTTGATCTACTACAAAAATCATCCTCATATCCTACATAACAATATTTATTGTCTTCAACTTGTTTTCAATCAGTAAAAACAAGAGCCACCTCTTGCTTAAGTATGGCATCAAACTCCTCATAAGGATCCAAAATATCTAAATCTATTGCATCCCCAAATTTTAACCTTGTATGAATTATGCTCATTCCTCCTATGAGAATGTTCATTATTTTCTAAATTCAAGCTTTTCTCCTTCATACATTCTCAAGAAATAATTTTCGATAATACCACATTCAAAATTACTTTGTCTAAGAAAGATTTTACAGTAAGGCATTATTCAAAAGAATGTGGTCTTACCATTTTTTTCTCGAGATACATTATTAATCATATTTATTACTTATTCTCTCTCATTTCAATTGTAATTCCTACCATTTATTCCCTTCCACCCAAATTGGAAAGGAATTTTCTTGTATTTCAAGTGCCAAATTAAAAAGAAATAACATTATTATTGTTCACTCTTTGATTTGTATAGGTTGAATATGGGTGGCTAACTATTTATTCCATCAAAATATCTAGCAATAACTTTGAAAATCCCAGTTGTTGCTCTCGAAAGTGTATTTTCAATGTAATGATAATCATAGAGTCAATGGAGGAGTAAATCATTCTCCGAGTTTCCCTTTTGTGTGACAAGTTTGTTGTAGGGATTTAGTTAAGGAAACTTGTTTCTCAATAAAATCCTTAATCTCCTTTGCACCTGGTATTCCATCCCTCTATAAAATTAAACTACAAACAACCGATGATGGTTATGTACAACATACTCACTTGTCCTCGCTCATGGCTAATCCAAGAATTGTCTACACTTTTTGGTATTCTCATAGGTTTTTACTAGTGCTATAGGAGTGTGCTTTGTTTTTTCCTATGGACAAGTTATGCATCCCTTTCCATGGATCAACACATCATCCTTGAGGACCTCCCATGAAAACATTTCTTTGATTATAAGTCTTTAAGAGTCCTTGGTGTCATGATTGTTGTGGGTTATCTACAACCTTTAAGATCTCCTTCTTGAGCATAGATTTAGGGATAATATATATATTATCCTTACTAAAAATGACCTCATCCTCTACTTTGAATGTGTCATCTTGGACGAGATCATCCATCAATTCACAAGAAAAATTGTTTTTTGGAATATTGTGCAAGGAGGTAGGCTTTCTAATCTATCGTGATTAGGATGAGTGATCATGCACTTGGTCTCCTAGAAAGTGCTTCATCCTCAACATTATTCTTGTACTTAGTACCAAATTATTGCTCATTATTTTTATTGATTTCTAATTCGTAATTAATATATTTGAAATGTGGTTTTAGTTAATGTTTCATTGTATCTATGCATGTCCCTTTAATTTTTCCTTTTTCCTATTCAGCTCACTCTTTTGGATGCACTCTTCAAGTTTCAGACTCTGATTTTGTTGTTTGAAACTTAAACATTGATTGTTTCTGATTATTTTTTCCATTATAGTGTTTAAACAAGTTTTAGTGGTATATTTTATATTTCCAGCGAACCTTGAGTTCTACAAGAGCATCTAACTCTTCCTCTTAACTCTTGCCACCTTATTCATGCATTTAGTTCTTACTGATGTTTTTGGCTTTAACTGCCAAAGGTGCTATTAGGTTCCTATACCAATAGGTGTCATTTTTCATGATTGACATTGATGAGCTCTAATATGTTCACACCTTTTGGTTGGCTGCAAAGGTTTTCCATATTGACAAAAATCAAAAAATTAAAAAATGTAAAGAAGGTATGCCCTAAAAGAAAAATCAAAGGGAAAAAAGAATGAAATGGTTAAGAAAATGAAAAAAATGAACCCCAAATAAAGGATAATGAAAGTGTGCAAGTCCAAAATGCCACTACTATTCTATTTTTGCAATAACTTGATGGTGTGCAGCTTGTTGATTTATGCTACCATGGATGAATGGCCAAACATCTTAATCTTGGCTAGTTCATGTTTCAATTTACTAGTTTTTAGAGATAAAGAATAATATTTGTCCAAACTGTTCAATTTGGTAGATAAATAAATAGGTAGAGAAACACAGGATCTCAACAGTTCAATCCGATCCCTTGGAGGAAATAAGTGTGGATTTAGATAGTTTTATCATGCAATGAAAAGAAAAACTATAAGGGTTTGCTAATCCAAGTGCACCCTAAGAAAAGAAGAAAAAATGTTAGGCAAAGTAGGCTAGGTAGATAAATTGATGTCGTTGAATGTGACTTGTGATGAATTGTGTGAATATGTTAACTTTCAGTCCCATCACAAGTGCAAAACAGGTACTTTGATGCAGCTCAAGTGAGGCAGGTTTTGTGACTAACTCCCCTTCACTTTTTCCCAAATCACTTACTAACTTCCCCAAAGGTATTGAGATCTTCTTGATATCCTTAACATCACTCATCCCATTTTTCATCAAATGCCTAAGTGGAGCTCCAGTTACTTAGGAACAACAGCCACATTTCTTGTTTGAAATCCCCTTTTTTTTCCTTTTGCCTAAGTTTTATAACATTATGCTTAGCGCATTCAATTTCAAAGGATTTCATATTAACTATTAACATTATTGTATAACTCCCTGTGTTTTATTCCCACCCTGTATTATATAGATACATGTTGAAAATCCCCAAGAATATCAATATTCCCACCCCCCCCGGTTAGCTATAACCATAAGTCATTGTATAAATGAGGGTTTAATGGTTCATCTGGAATTTATTAAAAACCTTTGCGTGCAAAATCATGGGATAATTAAACACCCGGGTTAATTATAACCAAACTTCGCTAGCCAACGAAATCTACCCCGATACATTTAAAAAAATCAAATTAATATATTGGGCCCACGCATTAAACCCCACCATCTCTGCCGAGTGTCAACCATCCGATCCGGGCCCGTTCATCCAATGGCCCACGATCATATCGCGACCCCCCCATCGTCTGACATTTAACTACCAGGGAGCTGGCGGTATTCCTCCCATATCGTGGACACGCATCACACTCCCAATATGATCGCTGCCTCCCCGCCCGATACTGCCCAAGCACAAAAGTGGTGCGGGAAGAAACCGCTTACCACGCTTCCACTAACGACAAGACGTCACATCCCAATGACATCATCTAACCAAAAACGCCAAAAAGCCCCATGAAAGCCAAATTTTGTTAAAAACTCCATAAAATGTCATTTTCACCATTTTTTCACTACGAGCATTGCTACATGTGAATTACATCCAGTTGATTACGAATCGCGTCCAAGTCCACCACCCGACCAACACTCCAACATCCTGCTCCACGGTTCGTTGGTCAACCTACAACTGCACTGTTTTACTCTGTATACCCAGGCATTTACCCATTTTTACCAATAACCTTGCAAATTTTGTTTTTCCTTTGTAAATTTTACCCGAGGAGCTAAATTCAAGTTAAGTTCGGTCTGTAATTCTTAGAGAAAGGCCCCACAACTGCTCTTTTTCTCATTTTTCCCCACAGAGGCCCATCCTCTTGTTTGAGAACACAAGAGCTAAACATGGAGGCTCCTGTAGCCCTGAATGTTGCGCCCCTCAATGCACCTCATAAGGACTAGGATTGGCTACCCTTGGCTGACAGAGATTTTCAAATTAAAGATTTATCTGGTGACATGAACCACCTCCAGTCATTTTTAAGAGTTAGTAATAGTTATCTCAGTAACTCTAACATCTATGGAATATGGGAATCGAATCTTCCCAGGTATTACCTTCCATCAGTTAATGTCTTCCCAGATATTATCCACCATTGCTATGCTAACTATGACCCTGTCACCAAAGCAATTATAACCCCATACCAGACTGTCCTCTTTTACATAATTGTTGAATCCATCAATGAGATGTTACAATTCAAATACACTCAGCCTCTAGCTCCTCTTTCCATGGGATTTTTTCTGGAGCAAGGCTCTCAATTGCCTAATTCAAAAATAACCCGCATTGCTCAAATGTTCATGAAACCATATCGCTAGCCCCAATGCCCACATCAATATTTTCATGTCTAGTTCACTGAAATAGGAAAACGCATAGTTGATATGGTATCCTTCATATTGGGATTCAAAACCAGTGAATTTGTTGATGAAACCACCTTAGTTTTGTTGTCCATATTTTCTCCAGGACAGCGCCCTGTTGTCAAGTATGACTATGCAACCTTTATTTCTAACAAAATCAATGAGTAATTCGTAAATCTGGACAAAGAAGGAGTCTTCAAGTACACCTCATTCATCTACCACCCTTTCTTATATTATCAACTAGACAAATTTTCATTTCCCATCAGGAAATTGGATTCTAAAGGAGAGCGAAGGTCTGTGATCTTTTGGACTTCAGTCTTCCACAATGTCCATGAATCCCCTTATAGATATTGTAAATTCATTGACCTGTTTGTATATCCAACGACTACTCTATTGATAGGAGCTCCTCATCCTAGGCTCTCTGCTGATATAAAGAAGATTTTACAGCTTTCCAGACAGTATAAGATAGGTGACTGGTACTTGTACTAGAATCACACTAAAATCAGGATATATGGCTGTGAACTGTGCCCCTACAAGCTACGCAAATTTCTGCCTATGAGACTATTTGCACTAGAGTACTTAAGGCAGCTTATCAATGCAGATTTAACCCACTTTTGTAGTGCAAAGAAAAAGGCACAACTGAGAATTAAAACCCAATTAGGCCCTTTTGTCATCAATGAAAGGGAGGCATGGGAAGATGCTGATAAGATATTAGGGGAACAACTCAAATTAAAGAAGAGCTTTTGGTGGGTGCCTTATGACCCAACTAGCTTTATAAGTGATTAAAAAGTAAGAAATAGGCTGTCAGCTTATGTACACCATAGAATCCTCGAAATTGAATAGTTTGCTAATCAAGATCACTAGGTAGAGGGTATATTAATAGAAGATATTACTGAGCAAGAGAAAAAGGAAAAAACTATGAAAGACCTTGAGAAAACTCTTGACCTGGACTCTTTTAGACATGTGTCCTTCAATCTACCTCAACAAACAGGAGTTGGTGCATCCTCTGCTGGAACTTCTCAGCAGCATGTACAAGAAGCCAGGACACTAGGTACAGGGATCTCTAAGGGAAAAGAAGTGGAAAACACAGAGAAGCAAGGAATGACAGATCAGCAAGAGAAAATTCCTCTAGTAGAAACAAAAGCAGTTGAGATTCCTATATTACAGACTCCTCTAAATGAGGAAAAAGGCAAAAAGAGAGACAAGGAAGACCCCACACCCATGAGTGGACCTGCAGAATAGCCGGGTGCAAAGAGGCAAAGATTAAATCCTCATTCTAAAGAGGAAATATTTGAGGAAACAATAGATGGTTTAAGAGGTGAAAGGGTAGTCAGCCATCAGACTTCCCCAGTAGGGGACACAACAACTAGCTCACACAGGCAAGAGCTAGAAAGGAAGCATAGTGTGGAAGCTTCATCGACCAGGCCTCAAAGAAAGCAGGCCTCTGATATCAAGAGAAAATTTACAGAGATTAAAGCCTGGAATGATCCACTGAGGCTACAAATTTACAATCAATACTTCAAAATGGCCCCCACTAACCAGCAAAGGTTTATGTCTGTGTATGACATTAAAGAGGGTAAAATGATTATCAGTTACTTTAAGCCCAAGGTGCAATAGCCACAGTCAGCAGCTAACTATATCAGGACAAATCTGGAGGTTTTGGCCCAGGACATCCATCCTATGGACCAGATTGAGCTACACAAATAGACTGGAGAGATGGTCTACTCCACACTAGCTGATAAAGCTATGTTAGCTCATAGATTGCAAAACTCCTTGGAGAACACCTCAACTAAGCTAGATTTGGAGAAAGCTTCTTCTCTTGCTAAGGACAACATGATAAAATCCTTGGAGGAAATTATCATTGAGCTGGGACATGATCCCAAAGCTGCCAAAGGCATTAAGGCACCGATGAAGAAGAAAGAGGAAGACATTGGTGCCTTGAGAAAACAGCTGAAATTGCTTCCCACCATGCATCCACAGACAATAGAAGTGGTTCAACAGAAGTCAGAGGAAGAAATGATGGAGCTGCTCATGAAGCTCAATGAAAGATTAACTGATATTGAGAAGGCATTAGAGATAGCGCTAAAAGAAAAGTAGGGAGAGTCAACCTCCCAGCCACCTAAAGTAGTCCCTACAGTCACAACTGCCGCTTCAACAGTTGTAACAACACTGCCTCCCACTGTTCTAGCAACCATAGCAGAAACAACTCCAGGTACTTCGGCAGCAGCAACAACAACAACAATAGGCAACAGTACTGGCATGAACATTGAGGAAATAATAAAAGCCATGGAGGAATTAAAACTGCAAGTATCAGAATTGAAAGAGGCCAAAGAGAAATTGGAAAAATTGGAAATAAGTTATGACAAATCCAAGATGACTGTGGCAGAAAGAACAAGAGAGGTTAAAGCATTAGAGAACAAGGTGAGAGCATTGGAAAAGGATCTCTCCTTGGATAAACCTCTAGAAGAAATCAAGGGCATTTTGTGGGCCAACATTAAGTAGCCCCTTAGTACTGTGTGGAGATCTATTCAGGTTATTTATGAACAGATTGACCTGATAGCAGTCGCCCAAGTTGAGATTCAAAAGACAAGAGCTTTATTGGGGAAGATGCCTGAACAAGCAAACAAGCTAATACATTTTTTGAACACCAAGACCAGTGAAGAACTGAAGGCACTGCAAATCAGAGACAGGACAGGCACCATTCTGCACATTAATAAAGTTCTAAACATGAGAACTCTGATGCAAAACTTGGAAAGGAGAGGCCAGGACATGCAGGTGGAGATTGATTCTTTTACACAAAGGTTTGCAGTTTTGCATGAAAAACGTTTTCCAAGTCCTTTGGGAAGTAATAAATTCTTGATGAGACACGTAGAGTACATGCACAAGCTAAATAAATATGTTGCTAATCAAGCTAATGCATCATCAAGTACTTCAACAGAGAGAGCAATCCCATCTGGCCAAGCCCTTTATGACAGATTGGAAAATTTATTTTATAGTGAGCATGAAGTGAAACATCTATTCAGCATCGCACCTAATTTCTTCAAGTACACAGAGACTGATGAGACTTTAAGAAAGCTGCAGAGACATAAACTACCAGAATCAGTTTGGTGGTAGGATATGTTAGGAATATTATGAACTTATCTTTGTTATCTTTGGTATATTTGGTATCTTGGGTGAATTCAAAGTTTTGTACCATGTTGCAAAAAAAAGGACTAAATGAGGGTCAAACAAATAAAGGTGTATCAAATAAGAATTAAAGACACCTGAACAGGCCACAACAGCCAGGACAAAGTATCAGTGGAATACAGCTATAGACCGACTCATAGAACCTACCTCCGGCACATCTAACCAATGCAGAGCAGCCAACACAACATCATTTATTTCTTCCCTGTTTTCAAGGCTATGTGTCTCCCTCTCTTGTAAAAGCAATAACTCATCACTAGATATTATCTTTGTCAGATATTTTGTAAACATATTTTGTATAAATACCCCCCCATTGGAAGTATTTGGGGTTGGTGATGCACTTCTTAGACTGCACTGTAATACTGAAAATTTTTGAATACAAAAGTTGTTGGAATCCATTCTTGTTGGACTCTCTGGATGCAGAATTGATAGCAGAGGACTTGTTACAGAATTCTTGAATCAAACTATGGATCAATGAGTACCCTTATATCTCCTGTTTATAGTTTTCTTGTCTATTATGTCATCTATGTTTCATGGTCTGAATAATAAAGAGAAAGATTAACTCAAAATTTGTTTAACTGCACTCTGTTTTCAGTGTTTGTTATTCTCTGTGTTTTCTTCAAAATTAAGTATAAACAGTGAATTCTTAATTGCTCCTGTTTCCCTTGATTCTATCATTTTGATTATTTTCTAAGGAATTCTTAACTGCTTCTTAGTAGTAATCATTCACTTTCCCTCTGTCTATATGATGAAGGATTCTTAATTGCCCTTCATCCATTAGAGTCCACTCCATCTGATTCTGGCCTTTAAAATTGTTTTATGTTTGATTACCTTGCTCTGTAGTGCCATCCTCTATTATGAAACCATATCCAGCAATCCATCTTCATAGAATCCATTAGCCCAATGGACTGAACTTCTCAGATTTATACCTCTATTTTACTGAATCTCACCATCCAACAATCAAGCAAAACCCCTGAACATCATAACTAGCCTAACATATTTCAAAACAAAGTTAAATCATAAAGAGAGAGCCCTCTCTGGATGTAGATTGGCTAGAATCTGTATCAAAAATATTGGTCTGTGGTTACCTCAGTTGTATTCCCTTTATTACAACTTTCTTAGGGAACAACCTAAGTGATAACATCATTAGCGACTCAGCTGGAGATTCCTGAATGTTTATTTGTTACTGTTATCCATTTTATAAGCTACAGACAGAGCCTGAAGGTTAGCTAGTTAGCTTTTGAAATGCCTTTGTTTTGCAATGGCAGAAGTAAATAAATGCTACTCCAGTCTATCTCCGGTATAGTTTATAGATTGGACAGTTTATTTCAAATATATGATTAGTTCCTAGTTTATAGATCTTTAAGAAAGTGTACAAATTTCATATCTAAGATCTCTTAGAGAAGCAGTTAAAGTTGTAGCATCAATCCCATTAGCAGAAAAATCAATTATACACCTAAAATCTTGGCTTCATAAAGGATTCATTACACCAGATCACACCCTGATCCAAATCCACCATCTGTGTTTGAAAATCCTAATCTGATTCCTAAAATCATTAGAAAACAAGAGAGCCTAGAAAATTCTGCTATTTCTCTACCTTTATCCAGATCAAAATCCTGTCTTGTGAGCCCAATCCACTTTGAAAGCGAACATGTTGTTAACTACTTTGAAAACCCTTCATTTGAGACCTTTTTCCAATCTAGATTAACACACACAGTTCAAGATCCAACATTCCTTGAAAATTTGCAGCTTGAAGTTGTTGCTCCACATCTCGACAAACATCTGTAGAGTTCCATCCAACTTGAGCCTACCACTGAAAAGAAACCATATTTTTCTGTGATTACTTCCTCTTCTGAAAGTTATCCATCAGCACCTCACACTTCCCAACCTCAAGTCACCCCTTCCACTCTTCCATCCACTGTCCATATCCCTGTTGTTGTCTATACTCCACTAGTTGTCACACATATCCCTGCTAACATGGCCAACAGATATGCTCCTCTCAACTTGCCTTCCAACTTAGGGGCTATGCCCCAAGACTATCAAAGAAAAATCACCCCTTTTGATGGTACAAGCACATACACAGCCCAACAACATACTAATAAAATGACAAATTACTTTGAAATATATGAAGTTGATGATGATGATGTTAGAATGAGAATTTTTCTGCAAAGTTTGACCGGAGATGTTAGTACTTGGTTTAGAGCCCTCCCTGTAAATAGTATAAATAACCCACAATCTCTTTATCAGACCTTCTTGAGTAGGTTGGAAAAGAAGAAATATCCTATGCACATTTTATCAGAATATGAAGGCTTGAAAAGAGGTGTGCAAGAAATTGTTCAAGGTTACTGCACCAGATTCAATAATGTTTCTAACGCTATTCCCCAAAATCTTAGACCTCCTCCTGATTTAGCCCTGAATAAATTCCATGATGCATTTGACTCTAATATGGCATATCAACTTAGGGAAAGAGCTCCTAGAGACCTAGTGGAAATGCAGAGTATAGTTGTAAGTGTAGAGGCTAACCTGATTTCTAAGTGAGCTCGGGCTAGAGCTGAAAGAAGGATACCTTTCAAAGAAGAACCATCTGTGTTTGAACAAAAATTAGATGCTATCTTTAAAGGAATGGACACACTTGGGGATAGAGTAGAAACCATTGAGAGGAAGTCCTTTTGGGATGGCCAACTGAGCAACACTGCAAGAAACCCAAACTTCAGGAAGAATCAGAACCCTAACATTGGAAAGTCTTGACTTGATCAAAATATTAGGCCCCATTTAAAGAAAAGTTTGTTGAAGCCTCAACCTCTGAGGAACCACCGGAAGACACTCAAATCAACCTAATGGGCCTCAACAATGAACAACAAGTTTTCTTGACCCAAGAAGACCAAGAAGCTCACACCCTTGAAAAATTTCAAACACAGTCGAGTGAGTCATTTGACTTCAAGGAAGGATATGATATAACTATTTATGAGGTCCACAAGCAATACAACCTGAGGAGCATGAGAATAGATGTCCCTAAAACTATTAAGCAGAAAGATGCCAAGCAGCCAAACAAAACCAAAATCAATAAACCTCCTGCACAAGTCCTCCTTAGAACAAATCCTATCCTAAGTAAACCAATAGTTGAAGATGTATCAGATGATTAACCATGTAACAGTCAACCTTCCACTTCCAATCTTTCCAAAGGAAATATGGAAGAATCTCTAGGAATTGATTTGGAAGCAACTTCAACCCACAAAATCGCTCTTGAAAAAGACAAAAATGCAGAAAATACAACAGTTAAAGAGAATATCACAGTCCAGAATACAAAAACTCAGACTGAAAAACCGTTTAATCTTGAGACAAAAATAGGAAAATTAAAGATAGCCATTCCATTGTTAGAATTGGCTAGCCATGATGTCTATAGAAGTCAAACTAGTAGATCACTCCAAATTTCTATGAACCAAGATTTAGTGAATTTTTTTTATGACTAGCCTGAATTAATTTTTGGACCTGAGGTAAACAGAAAATCTGTAGATAGAGGTGTTCCTCCTTTCTATGTAAGTCTGAACATACATGATAAAACACTTCATAATGCCATGTTTGATTCTGGTGCTTCTCATAACTTAATGCCCAAATATGTAATGGAGAAGTTAAACCTAGATATTACCAGGCCATACAAAGACTTATTCTCCTTTGACTCTAGCCAGGTCAGATGTCTAGGACTGATCAAAGATCTATGTGTATCACTAGTCCAATACCATGCCAAAACCATTTTAATGGTAGCAGACATTCCACCCAAATATGGCATGCTATTGTCTAGGTCTTGGGGAGAAAAACTGCAAGGATCATTACAATTGGGCATGTCTATTAGACTTCCTCACAATTGATCCCAGACTGAGAGCCTATAGAGGAACAACGATTGAAATCCTCAACACATTTCATGAAACACAACTTGCCAAAGTCCCAAGAAAGAATAATTTGCATGCTCACAGCTTGACAACATTTGCCAACACTTGCAAATTACTGTTTGAACCTAATCACCAGTTCACAGCTCAGATCAGACATAGACCATCCATGCCTGATAATGTGAAAAATTGGCAAGTGTTTGACAATGATATTTAGATCAACAATTTTTTAACTCTACGGGAAGAGTTTTCTAGCACAAATATAGACTTAGATATTGTCAATGAGTCTGATCAAACACAAACATTACAAATAAACATTTCAGTAGAATATGCAACTCAGAGGCTTCACCCAACAAAATTCACCAAGCAAGAAATGCAAGATCTTAAAGAGATAGATATTGATGAGATGGTAGAATGAGAAGCTGAAGTTATTGATTTTAAAGATAATTATTTACCCAAATGATTAACTCCCTTAGAAGATTTCTTTGATTCTAATGATATTCCAATGAAGCCTAAAATGGAACCTATAAAAGCTGACACTGAAGACTGCAACATAGGGACTGAGGAAAATCCAAAAATGATAAAATTGTCCAAAAGCTTGCCCCTTGATCAAAAGCTTAAATATGTTGAACTGTTCAAGGAATTCCAGGACCTTTTTGCCTAGAGTTGTGAGGATCTCAAATCTTATGATACCTCTATAATTTGACATACTATACCCCTGAAAGAAAATCAAAAGCCATTCAAATAGAAACTAAGAAGAATTAACCCCTATGCTTCTTCCCCTAATTGAAAAGGAAATCAAATGGATGTATGAGGTAGGAATAATTACTTTGATCAGATTTTCAAAATGGGTGTCTAATCTAGTATCCACTAGAAAGAAAACAGGGGAAATCAGACTATGTGGACTTAAGGAATCTGAATAAGGTATCTTTAAATGACAATTACCCCTTGCCCAAGATGGATCACATTTTACAAAGGGTGGTAGGTGCCTCTAGGATTTCACTTTTAGATGGATTCTCGGGTTTTAATCGGATTTTGGTCCACCTTGATAATCAAGAAAAAACTGCCTTTACAACACCTTGGGGAACTTTCAAATATGTAAAAATGCCATTCGGACTTAAGAATGCAGGGGAAACCTTTCAACGGGCCATGGACATAGCTTTTGCAAAATAAATCCATGATTTTCTAGTCATATATCTAGATGACCTTACTACATTTTCCAAAACAAATCAGCAACACCTAGATCTCTGAGAGGAATTCGGATTTTCCACAGTGTTCATCTTTACATTGGTCGACGTTTCGAGTCTAGCAACACCTAGATCATTTGAGACAAGTGTTTCTAATATGCAGAAAGTATGGTATTTCTTTAAACCCTAAGAAATCATTGTTTTGTTTAGAAGAAGGAAAACTGCTAGACCACATCATCTCCAAAGAGGGTATCAGAATTGATCCCAAGAGAATACAAGCCATTCTGCAAGTTCCTCACCCTAGAAATATCAAAGAACTTCAAGCCTTTCTCGAAAAGATCAACTTCCTAAGGAGATTCGTACCCAATCTAGTTGAATTAATCAGACTACTGAACAAGATGTTAAAAAAGGATTCCAAGTTCAAATGGATAGTAGAAACCAAACAAGCATTTGAAGAAATCAAAATGGCTTTAACTAGAACACAAATCCTTACAGGTCCAAAATTTGATAGGGATTTCATAATATTTTCATTTGCATCAGAACAAACCATTACTGCTGTTTTACTACAAAAAGATGATCAAGGATGTGAAAAACCTAGAGCCTTTTTTATTAAAGCGCTCAGAGATGCACCGCTTAAATAAAAAATCATGGAAAAACAGGCCTATGCACTTGTAAAAGCTATCAAGGACTTTAGAGTTTATATACTCTCATGTAATAGCTTATGTGCCAAGTACTGTTGTAAAAGATATCCTAACTCACGAAGGGATTGAAGGCAAACGTGGCAAATGGATAGCTAATATTTTGGAATATGATATTGAAATAAAACCAAAAAAGCTGATAAAGGGACAAAGATTAGTAAAACTCATGACTAAAACCAATTTCCAAGCCCTTGATATCAATGAACTGGATAATGAAGAGCAGATGGAGACTCCACAGATCAATCAAGCCTTCCTAGAATCACCTTGGTATGATAACATAATTCACGTATTATCAAACTTACAGGCTCCTCCAGGGCTATCCAGAACAAAGAAAAGATTTCTGAAAATGAAAGCTTCAAAATTCTATATTTTAGATAATGCTTTATTTTGGAAAAATCTTGAGGGTATTTTATTAAATTGTTTAACAAGAGATGAAGCTGACAAAGTTCTCAAAGAATTTCATGCAAGAGACTATGGTGGACATCTTTAGTAGAAAACAACAGCAGATAAAATCCTAAGGGCTAGATTTTATTGGCCCACCCCCTTTGCTGATGTGAAGAAATTTGTTACCTCTTGCCATAAATGTCAAATTTTTGAAGGCAAGAGGAAGCTTTTACCTTTACCCCTTAAACCAATTTCCACAAAAAAGCCTTTCCAACAATGGGGTATGTATTTCATTGGAGAAATCCATCCTCCCTCCTCTAGCTAGCATAAATGGATCCTCACTGCCACAGATTACTTCTTCAAGTGGATAGAAGCCATTCCCACCAGACAAGCCAATGATAAGCACAAAGAAAAATAACTAGAAACTGCAAAAAAGGACACTGTATACCTCCAGATCTTAAAAATGATGTAGCTAGGGCTACCAGAAACCTTTTTGAGTGAAACAAAAGGGGCTCCTCACTGGAACAGATGCTCCTAAAACAACAGAGCAATCCTCTCGGCCTGAAAGCAGTCAGAAACAGCAGATCTAGGAAACGGCAGTCAAATGCAATTCTACCGGCTTCAGATTTGGATCACCAACAGACGCGACCCTCAAATAGCTCTGATACCATGTAGGAATTTACAGGGTAAGTTCCTCAGACAGAACACCAAAGGACACCGCTCACAAACAGATCATAGATCAATACACCAGTATTCTTGGACATGGTTAAAACCTCAAAGAGGGGAAAACAGTCACGGCCTGAGCCAACGCGGCCACTTCAGGCAATTTATTAATAAAAGAATTGAAAATTTACATAAGCTTCTTCTGTGAACAGGGTTAACCTACAAATGACCCTCCATGCGCTTTAAATAGAAATCATGGACCAATCAGGTGTTAAGCCACGGATCAAGTGTCGGTAATACCGAGGAGAGAATGAACAGTCGGATCACTACATATCGTGATCGTCGGATTGTATGTTACAAATGTACATAGTAAAGAAACACACTTTACCTAACTCTATACTAGACCAAGTTATACTTAACTATTTCCTATGTGTCGGAATATCCTAACATTATGCTTTGATGTAATTTCTTTTATGATCAAAACTTTGATCATCGAGTCTCGCTAAGAAGTTCTCTGCTGTAATTTTACTTGATGCATTAATACAAACTTGGTTACTATTTCATCTTTGAGTCTGGAATAACTTCAAGTGGTGTACCCCTCGAGGCTAAGGGCCCGGCCCTCGAGGACACTTGCTCTTGTACCATTACATTTGGTTTTCACATGGTTTGCTTATCAACGTTATTTGGTAATCTGATGTGTTTTGTAAGTTTACATCACATGCTCTGTTATGCTTAAATTACTAAGGTTTCTGAAGATAGAACTATTGTATTGACTCTGCATCGTAAGTGTTGTT
>APFE030062810.1:0-48466 GCA_000404065.3 Pinus taeda
GATCAGAAGATCACTAACCGTAGTGTGATTTAGTTGTCATATTACTTACTCATAGTTGCTTTCCATAAAGTAGATTGAGCTGAATGGTAAAGAACTAAAAGAGTCTAAGTAGTGTGATTAATTTCTTTTTTTACATTTAGTTATCATATTGCTTGTTATGTTCATGATTACTTCCCCAAGGTAGATTGAGCTGAGGGGTAAAGGATTTGAAGAATTCAAGTAGTGTGATTAGTTTCCTTATGCAATTTATTTTATTTAACAGTTAAATATCATATTGCTTGTTATGCTCATGATTACTTCCCCAAGGTAGATTGAGCCAAGGGGCAAAGGATCTAAAAAGCTCAAGTAGTGTGAATTAGCTGCTTTACTTTAAGTTTGAGTTGTTTTTCAACTTTTTGCTTTCTTTTCATTTTCAGCAGCAAGGATACTGGGCCATTGCCATTAGTTCGTTTTTTGATGCATTTTGTTTTCTCCTAAGGATTGGTTTCATTTCAGTTATTGTAAAGCTTTCTTTTGAGCATTTTTCAAGCATAGAAATCATAACCATTTACACTCCACACACTTCACACTTCACTTTCATCACCACACATTAAGAAAAGAATAAAATCCAAAAACAAACTAAAAAGCTTAAAATGACAAAAACCTAAGAAAATGGTTATCTAAGTACATATAGTACACCTCACTTCGTTAGTTTACGAACCCCGGGTTGACAATATAAATAGCAATTTAGATCACACTAAATTGACCAATTAGAAACCCTAGCGAAAAGCTGCAAAATTTCAGCCTCCTTCACACGTGTGGAGAGAAAGAAAGAGAGAGACCCAAAACACTTCCTCTTCTTCTTCTGCCTTCTTCGCTATCCTTTTCTGCTTCTTCCTTTGCTTGAGAGAGAGAGAATTGATTATGTCCAAATGAGGTCAAATTGTTTCCTATATATAGGCTTCCCAGGGTACGAGTTCTAGCTTCTAGGCCAATTTGACAGATTAGCAGGCCAAGTTGGTCTTGGAGGGCTCAGTAAAATACAAAAATAATTCTTTTTACAATTTACAAAATGCCCGATGGGGTCTTCATATTATGACAATGTCCCTATTTGATTTCTTGACCTAGGACAATCCTAGAAGCACTTTCAATTAGGGCTTGACCTATAAAACAAATTTCTTGTGCAAGAAACCCAAGCTCAATAATAATAATAATAATCATTTTTCTTTCTTTTACAAAATACAAGAATCAAAAGTACATTTCATATTTATGAAGACTGAACCTAGTTATACTTTCTTTAACACTCCCTCTTAACTAGGGAGGTATTCATATATGGTACATGGATATTCTCAATACTGAAGAGATCTCATAAGAAGAGTCAGACTAGTAATCCATTTGTATAGCATCATTATAACCAACATTGTCACATAGCAAGGCCTTGACTAGCAGTTCTATCTCTTAATAGATCAAAGCACAATGTTGGTGAGACCAATGATTATAGACACCTTCGTCATTGTCTCTCAAGGTACATACCCACCCAAGTGTTCACCGAGTATGACCTTCTAGGACTATTCTTATCTTGGGTCCCCAGCCCTCAAAGAATATCGGTCCTCTTGCCTACTCTTATCTTGGATGCCCTACCACATCCTCAAAGAGTATCGGATGCCAAATGATTACTCAATCCTCCATTTTTTCTTCCAAAATGAAGACAAGAATGATGTGGCTATCTCTCCCTCTCAACTAGAGAAGATATGTCAACCAATCCAAGCTTGTTTCTAAAATACAAAAGCTTCTTATTGGGAAGAGATTTTGTCAAAATATCAATAGTTTGACCATCAGTGGGGATATACTCTAGCCTCAACACACCATCTTGTACCAACTTTCGAATGTAGTGGTACTTGTTGTTTATGTGCTTCGTCTTTCCATGAAATATCGGGTCCTTAGATAGTCTTATACATCTGGTATTATCACAATGTATTATGGTAGGGTCCAACAATCCTGCAAACAGATCAGATAACATCTTCCTTAACCAGACCGCTTCCCTGCTCACTTCACAGGCTGCAATGTACTCGGCCTCAGCACTACTCAAAGCCATTGTCTCTTGCTTTTTGCTCATTCAAGAGACCATGGAGGATTCCTAGCTAAAACATTCTCCTGTAGTGCTTCTTTCATCCTTCTCGCTGCCTCCCCAATCAGAGTCAACAAATCCTTCTAGATGAACATCTTTTCCTTTTTCGTACTTCAGGTAGTAGTGGACGGTTCCCTGCAGATATCTCAATATATGCTTGGCATTTATCTAATGATCATGTCGAGGCTCTATTTGAAACTGACTAAGAACATTCACTGCAAAACATATGTCTGGCCGAGTATTCACCAGATACATCAAGGAGCCAACCATTTGTCTGTACTTAGTAGGATCCATTGGATTGGATTCAGAATTCCTTCACATTTTCAAGTTTGTGATCATCGGAGTTGTCATGGGTTTGCATTCCATCATATCAAACCTTTTCAATAGCTCGATCACATACTTTCCTTGTCCCAAGTAGATTTCATTCGGTTCCTGCCAAATTTCCAGTCCGAGATAATAATGCATAAGTCCTAGGTCCTTCATATCAAATTCGGCTGCCAACAATTTCTTATATTCTTGAATTCTTTCTTCAACACCAGTTATTAGAAGAGCATCTACATATAGAAGAATGATGATAGGTTCATCATTCTCTACTTTGATGTAGAGATTGGGATTTGCCGTGCTTTTCCTAGAAATCCAACCTTTGCAAGTATGCATCAATTCTAGCATACCATGCCCTAGGAGATTTCTTGAGGCCATAAAGTGCCTTCTTCAATATGCAAACATGAGTTCCTCTATTCTTTACTTCGAATCCCAATGGTTATTCTATGTAGACTTATTCATTTATGGTACCATTCAAGAATGTTGTTTTGACATCCATTTGATGTACCTTCCATCCCATTGATGCTGCTAGAGATATCAGAGATCGAATTGTGGCATACCTTATTGTGGGAGCAAAGGTCTCTTCATAGTCAATGCCTTCTTCCTGAGAGAAACCTCAAGCCAAGAATCTAGCCTTGAATTTATCTATGCTTCCATCTGCAGCATGTTTGATCTTATACAACCACTAGGGGGTTACTATTTATTTGTTTTCTAGTCTTGGGAAAATTTCCCAGACTCCATTCTTCATAATAGATTGGTATTCCTCATTCATTGCATTCTTCCATTCTTGGTGTTTGGCTGCTTCTTCGAAAGTGGAAGGTTCATCTTCAATGAGCTTCGACATATATGTTGCATACCCTGAGTATCTTTTCAGTTTCTTCCTCTGATTGAATCTTCCTCTTGCGAGGTGACCTTCTACTTCTTGAAGTGTAGAAATTAACCAGTTAGGTCTCTTTCTTCTTTCAGGAGAGATCAGTTCACTGGTGTTATCACTCAGGTTGTTCCCCAAAACATGTGAAAAGGGAATACGGTCGAGGTAACCACTAACCAATCTTTTAGATGAAATTTCAAGCCAAACTGTGTCCAGAGAGGGCTCTCTCTTTATAATTTAACTGTCTTTTGAAGTATTTTATGCTAGTTATGATGTGCAGAGTTTTGTTTTAAGTTTGTTTGGATGGTGATTTTAAACAGAGCCGGGATGCAAGTCTGAAACAGTTTGTTCCATTGGGAAAATGGAGTCTATGAAGATGGGCTGCTGAGTGTGTTTCTATGATAAAGGGCAATACTACAAAGCAAGATAATGAATTTTGGAACAATATTGGAATCTAGAAATTAATGGAATGTAAGCCAGTGGGTGAAGGGCAGTCAAGAATCCTTCATCATGATGGTAGAGGGAAAGTGCATGAATATTATCAAGGAGTAGTAAAGAATTCCTTGGCAATTTTCAAAGTGAAAGAATCAGTAGAAACAGAAGCATCTAAAAATTCTTGTTTATCCTAATTCTGAAGAAAACATAAATAACAACAGGAATTGAACACAGAGTGTATTTAAACAAGTTTTGGGCTATTCTTTTTCCCTGATACTAAGATTATGAAACATATATGAAATTTTCAAACATAGAAAACACATTACACAGTTTAGAACTACTTATTGATCCATAGAAAGACACAAGAATTCTGTAGCAGAGCCCAGAACATCAAATCCACATTCAGAAGGTCCAGCAGCAGTGCACTTCAACAGCCTTTATATTAAAAAATATCAGAGTTACAGCGTGGTCCAAAGAGGAAAATCACCAACCCTGAATACATTCCTTGGGGAGATATTTATACAAAAACGAGAGTTACAAAATATCTTGTGGATAAGATATGAAGCAATAACTTCCTTCAACTACTCTGACAAGGGAATAAATGCAAACATAAATGTAGGAGTAATTGTGGCTATGTTGGATGCATTAACTGATAAGATATTTTTGACTTTTCAATTCAGGAAGTCGGTTGGTAGATGTGTCTTTACTTTGCATTCCTGCGTTGCTGTCCTCATCCTTTCACCTGGTCTCGATTTCGCTTTAACACGTAATAGTCCTCGCTTAAGCTCCTTCCTCTATTGTTTTCATCTTTATTATATCAGCCACGTGTCTTGTTATTTGACCAAGCGTAGATAAACAGAAAAATCCAAATTACCTAGGTAAAATTTCCAGCATACTCTGCCACCATTGGTCTGTTGGCACTGATGTCTTTGTATTTTTACAAGTGTTTCATCAGCCTCAATATACCTGTAGAAGTTAGGCTTGACTTCAAAAAGATGATTTATTTCATGTTCAATATAAAACAAATTTTCCAATTTGTCATATAAACTCTGTCCAGAGGGAGGTCCTGTGTCTTCTAAAGTGTTGGATGATGCTGTGATTTGATTTGTAACATACATGTTTACCCTGTGAGCATATTATTGATGTGATAACAGTCTTTGATTGCTGGTTAGTAAACTGGGTAGACCCTTCTGTTGCAAGACTGTGAACTTCTCTGTGAAGGCATTAATCTCCATCTGCATCTCTTGGCACTTCCTTTCCAAAGTCTGTAAAAAATTTCTCATTGTTAGCACCTTCTTCACTGTCAAAATGGTGCATGTTATGTCCGAGATATCCAAAGCTGCTAGTTGTTCTTTGGTATGGGTATTCAAAAAATGGATCAATCTATTGGTCTGCTCAGGCATATTTCCCAATGATGCCCCGGCCCTTTGAATTTCCACTTGGGCCCTTTCTATCAATTCTATTTGTTCATGGATTGTTTGAATTGATTGCCATTGGTCAGTAATAGACTAACCAATCTTGGTCCACAAAATCATTTTAATGTCTGCTAGAGGTTTATGCAAGGTGAGATCCTTTTCCAATGATTTCACCTTGTTCTCCAGGGCCTTTACCTCTCTGGTTTTCTCTGCCACTATTATTTTTTACTTGTAATAGCTCACCTCTAGTTTGGCTAGTTTTTCTTTTGCCTCTTTGAGCTCTGACATTTGGGCTTCTAGCTCCTTTACTGCTTTCATCATTTCTTCCATCCTCATGCTCGTCTCTGGCTCTGTTGTTGCTGCTGCAGAAGCATCTGCAGCTGTTGTACCTGTTGTTGATGTTGGCTCAGTGGGAGGGATTGTTGTTGTGACTGTGGGGCGAGCAGAGATAATTTTTGGAGCTGTTTCAGGTGGCTGGGAGGTCGACTCTCCCTGCTTGGCTTGCAATCCTTTCTCAAACTCTTGCTCTGTTTGAATTAGCCTTTGATTCATCCTCATTAGCAAATCCATTACATCTTCTTCTGACTTTTCCTGTGTCGGTTCTGTTGTTTGTGGATGCATGGTGACAGGCAACTTCAATTGCTTCGTAAGGGCAACAATATCTTCCTCCTTCTTCTTTATCAGTGCTTTGATGCCCTTAGCATCCTTGGGATCATGTCCCAGCTCAATAATTATCTCTTCTAGAGTCTTTATTCTATTGTCTTTGGCTAAAGAACAGATCTTCTCCAAATCCAATTGGGCAGATGTATTATTTAATGACTCTTTCAATTGGTGGGCCAGCATTGCCTTGTCTGCCAATGTAGCATAGACCATTTCACCAGTTTGTTTGTACAATTCTATCTAGTCCATTGGGTGTATATCTTTGGCAAGGACCTCTAGATTGGTCCTTATGTAGTCAACTGCAGATTGTGGTTGATGGACCTTAGGCTTAAAATGAGTTAAGATCATTTTCTCCTCCTTAATGTCATATGTTGCCATTAGTCTTTGCTGTTTGGAGGGTGTCATTTTGAGAAATTGATCATAAAGCTGAATTCTCAATGAATCATTTTGGGCTTTAATCTCCATGAATGTTTGTTTGATCGTTTCTTAGTTTGCGACCTTGAAGAGGAGACTTCCATTCCATGCTGCCTCTCCATTTCTTGCCTGTGAGAGCTGGTGGATGTCTGTTGGCTGATGGCCCTCTCCCCTCTTGTGCTTTCTGTGATTTCTTCAATAATGTCCTCTTCAAGTAGAGGATCTACCCTTTGTCTTTTGGCCTCTTGCTGTTCTGCTGACCCACTTGTAGGAGTGGTCTCTTCTCTGTCTCTTTTCTTACTTCTTTCCTCAGGGAGAGGAGTCTGCAGTGCTGGTACTTCTGGTGCTTATGTCTGTAGTGAAGGGACTTGCCCTTGACTGTGTTCCATTGAGGTAGTTGGTTGTTCTTCCATTGTTTCTTGCTCTGTAACTACTATCCCATTGCCCTTTGCTGTCACTGTTGTTGGTGTAGTCCTTTCTTGGGCAACTTCTTGTGAAGTTGTAGCAATTTATGAGCCTTCCCCGGTTTGCTGTGGTATTTTGAATGACACCTGCCCAAAAGAATCTACATCAAGATTTTGTTCCATATTTTTCATAGTTTGTTCCATTTTCTCTTCCTCAGTGAGCTCTTCAACTAGTGCACCCTCCACCCACTCATCTTGGTTGGCAAACTATTCTATTTCAGGGATGCTACAATGTTCATAGGGTGCCAGCCTATATTTTATCCTTCTTGCATTGATAAAGCCATTTGGGTCATAGGGTAGCCACCAAAAGCTTCTTTTGAGTCTGAGTGTTTGACCCAATATTTCATCGTCATCCTTCCATCCCTCTTTCTTGCTCATGACATAGGGGCCTAACTGGTCTCTCAGTTTCAACTGGGCCTTTTTCTTTGTGCTATGGAAGTGAGTCAAATCTGAATTGATGAATTGCTTGAAATATTCCAAGGCAAACAATCTCATTGGCACATATCTTGACAACCTATAGGAGCATAGCTCACAGCCATATATCCTGATAATAGTGTGATTCTGGTAAAAGTACCAGTCACCTATTTTATAGTTTTTGTAGAGCTGTAGTATCTTTTGCATATCATATGTCAGTCTAGGAGGAGGAGTTCTCATTAGGAGAGAAGAGACTGGGTATACAAACATATCAATAAACTCACATTAAGAGTAGGGAGCGCTGCGAACTTCATGAAAGATTGAGGTCCAAAAAATCACAGACCTCTTTTCCCCTTTAGAGTCCAATTTTCTAATGGGGAATTGGAAACTATCTGGCTGATAATATAAGAACAGATGATAGATATAGGATGAATACTTAAAGACTCCCTCCCTGTCTAGATTCAACAATTGGTCATGTATCTTATTGGCAATGAATTTGGCATAGTTGTATTCGACAACAGGAGGCTGCCCTGGGGTAAATATAGACATTAAAACCAATATAGTTTCATCAATATGTTCACTTGTCTTGAACCCCAGAACAAAAGATATCATATCAACAACTAATCTACCCACCTCATTGAAAGATGCATAGTGAAAAGCAGGTGGTTCCTTAGGCTGGCGATCTACTTTCATAAATACTTGGGCAATTTGGGTTATCTCTGAGCTGGAGAGTTTGGGACCTTCATCAAGCAAGAATTTCATAGTAAAAGGAAACTGGAGCTGAGTTGGTTTGAAGTTCAGCATTGATTTATGGAGTCAAGAGTTATATGAAAGAGGGTAGTTCCAGATGGAGTTTTAACTTCCCTTTGACTTGGCTCATAGTTCTCACAGCAGAGGTGAATTATCTCAGGGAAAATATTGATAGAGTGGAGGTAGTATATAGGTAAATTTGATTCCCATATGCCATAAACATCATTTTGGCTTAGGTAACTGTTTCTGAGCTCACAATATGCTTGCAGATGGTTTTGGTAGCCTACTAAGTCTTGGATTAGATAGTCTTTATCAGCTCAGGGCAGATGTTCCAATTCCTTGTGGGGTGCATTAAGAAGAGTGATATTCAAGGCTACTGGACCTTCCATAGCTCAATTCTTTTGCTTTTTAAAATTGGAATTTTTTGGCTCTGTGTAAGCAAAACAAGCCAAACAATAGCTCTGTGGATTTTTTCCGGGAATTTCACCGTGAAACTGGTTTGTTGGCTTGTATTTAGCTCTGTGGACAGAAATTAGATGGAGAGACAGAACTTGTGGGCTTATTTGGCACAATGGGCGAAAATTGTGGGCAAAAAAGGCAGTTTTTGGGGTTTCTTGGAGAATTTGCAAGGCCGAACGAGCTCAATTTTAGCTCAATGTGTGGATTTATGGTGAAAATTTGGCAAGACAGAGGTTATGGTGGGTAACACAGTGTTTTTTCTTCAAATTCTAGGTTCTGTGGACAATTTTACAGAGAAAACCAACGAAAAACAAGGTTCGGGAGCAAATTTGTGTAAATACCTATTTTAACGGCGGAATGGTTGATTTGCAGGTAACGAGCTGAGCCGAGGGGCCGAGCTATGGAGTAAAAACTGCTGGGTGGCGGACTGTACCGTTCAAACACTATTTCGGACGTAAATTAGCATGCATAGGATGCGTAGAGGAAACAAACACAAATGAGTAAAAATAACATTTTCACCTATTTTTACCCAAATTTTTTACTTTGGCGGGTTTTGGTGCGCTTTTGTCTGATGACGTCAGCATGACGTAATTTTTTTGTGTAGTGGGGTGCGAAAGATGACATGTAGGGTGACATCATTAGATGACGTAGGCATGATGTCAGCGGGGAGGCAGTGGGGTGGTAAGCGGTATTCCCCACACCGCCTTTGGAGGGAAGTGGTATTGGAGGAGGGGGCTCCGAACACGTCGGGCGCCTGACACGCGTTCTCAGTACGACGGAAATATCGCCCATCCCCCGGACGCTATCGTTCGGCAGTTAAGGGCTTCCAATATCGTCGACAGCCATTGGATCTGTCGACAATGATCGGACGATCGGCCGGTGATGGAGGTGGCAGCGGCTTATCTCTGGGGGACCCCCTGTAATATTTCGTGTTTTGTAATGTTTTGCAGGGTATATGGTAAACTTTGGTTAAATGGGTTTTGGGGGTAAAATATGCGAGTTCGGCTATTTATTTAGCCAGGAGCTAAACAAGTCCCGACAGGGCGCATAGAGGGTTGTTATTAGCCTCGGATGGACCAATAACTCCCGAAAAAAATTTAAAATATAGCTTATAGTTAGCCAAAGGTCGGGGTATTAGATATTTAGGGATTTTGTGTAATTTTACATAGTAAGGGAGGGGAAATATTCACATAGGAGCTATATAATAGTGTTAGTAGGTTAATATGACTATGTGGAATAGATATGTATGAATTAGGCTAAGTTTATAGAATGGAAACTTAGGCATGGGGGGAATGAAAGGATGCCAAGTTATGAAGTTTAGGAAACTTGGCAAAATGGAATAGAAACATTTTACACAAGAAATGTGGCTTGTTTTGCCTAGGTGAAAACACAGTTTCACTTAGTTTTTTCCATGAAATGAAGTGGACTAAGGGGGCAGTGAGCAGATCTCATTGTCCTTGGGGGGGTGTTAGTAATTGATTTTTGGAAAAATGAGGAGGGAAATTAGTTATGCTCCATCTATTTTGTAGCCACCTTGCCATAGCACCTTAGGATATTTATGAGATGAAACCTGTTGCAATAGGACCAAATTGCCCATAAGCCTGCTTCTACAACATCAAAACTGCCTACCCAGCCTAGTACACCTAACATTTTTTCTTCATTTTCATTGGGTGCATTTGAACTAGCAAACCCTAATTCTTCTCTTTTCTTTTAGTTGCCCTCCTATCTAAGTCTACCCTTATCTCTTCCAGGGCTCATATTAAGCTGTTGAGACCCTTTGCTTCTCTACCTAACTACTTGTCTGCCAAGCTTGAGCTGTTTGTACAGACCTTTATTCTCTATTCTAAGACAAGTAAATTCAAACATGATCTAGCCAGGATTAGACTGTCTGGCTATTCATCAATTGTGGCAAGATTCAACCAGCTGTACATAGGGAAATTCTTCAAAATATGGAACCTGTACAGCATGGAAAGGATGAACATATTTGGCACTTCCCCAGTCAATCATGAAAAATGAATCCTATTGGTATAGGAAGCTAATAGTGGCTCCACTTGGGGATGGATTTTCCTAGTGAAAAGTCAAGAACAGCAGGTTAGATGGCCTTATATTCAGTTCTTGTTGTATTCTGAAATTTCTCCTTTGCTGTTTGCAAGATGGTTCCTCTGCAATGTCTGTATTTCTCATGAACTCATTCCAATAATTGCAGCTCTGTTTTGGGTAGTCTGTTTGATTATTTCTCATCATTTTCACAGCTCCCAAGTCTGCTTCTTTAGCTTCTTCTGATAGACTTAAAAGGCAATACCCAAAGGTGGCACAATTCCTTGTCTTTTCCTCAAAATTTGTTGTAACCTATTCCCTATCCTATTGCTGTAATATACTGCAAAAAGTAAACACTATTATGTACAAATTGAAGTGTTGTTATTTTTAACAAAGTGGCTCAAAATAATGTTTCAACATTCGGCCATTGACTGGTCCATCATCTGCCTCTGTACCATCCAGGCTTTTCAAAAAGTAGGTGTTATTTCCTTGTACAGTCTAAATGATAAATGGTCATCTCCATAAGAAATCAAATTTTCCATGTTTTCCCCTATCTTCTCTTCTGGAATCCCACTTTAAAACTTTATCCCCAATGAAAAAATCCTCTGCTTTGGTTCTTTTATCAAATATATTTTTAAGCTTTTCTTGTAGAACTTGAGCTCTGTGATAGACCTCCTCTCTTGTCTGCTGCAAGTGAATAGTTTGATTGATCCTTCTTTGAATATCATTAGGTTATGCATGTATCTCTTGTAACAACGTTATCACTGGGATTCCCAAAGAAGAAGGGAATACTGCCTCCATTCCATAAACCAATTGATAGGAACTGGTCCCAATAGATCTCTTAGTGGTCAATCTGTCTACCCATAGAGCATTTACAAGATTTTTATGCCAATTTTTCTTGTTTTCCTCCAAGACTTTCTTATTGATGTTGATCAAGCTCTTGTTGGAGGATTCAGCTACGCCATTACCTTGAGGGTAATAGGTTGTAGAATGGCCCAAGGTAATGTGGTATTTATGACAGAAATTAATCATTCTCTTAGACTTAAAGGCAGTAGCGTTGTCTGTAATAATTTTCTCCGGGTAGCCAAACCTAGACAAGATGTTGGTCTCAAGGAATTGCATGATTACTGAGTCATTAGCTTGCCTACAAGGGATGGCCTCTATCCACTTGGTAAAATACTCTGTAGAAGTCAAAATCCATTTGTGTTGGCCAGAGGATGAAGGGTGGATTTCCCCAATGAAGTCTAAACCCCATTGCTGAAATGGTTTTTCAGAGGAAATGGTCTTGAGGGGTAGAGGCAGCAACTTTTTCTTGCCTTCAAAAATTTGGCATTTGTGGCAAGTAGTTACATATTTTTTCACATCAGCAAATAGGGTGGGCCAATAAAATCCAGCCCTTAGGATTTTATCAGCAGTTGATGTCCAATATAAATGTCCACCACAATCCCCTGCATGAAATTCTTTAAGTACTTTGTCAGTTTCTTCTTTGATTAGACAATTTAATAAAACACCTTCATGGTTTTTCCAAAAGAGAGCATGAACTAAAATGTAGAACTTGGAAGCTTTCGTTTTCAAAAATCTTTTCTTAGTTCTTGATAATCCTGGAGGAGCTTGCAGTTTTAATAATACAAAAGATATGTCAGCATACCAAGGTGATTGTAGAAAGGCTTGATTGATCTGTGGAGTCGCCATCTCCTGCTCATTATCCAATTGATTTATGTCAAGGGCTTGAAAGTTAGTTTCAGTCATGAGTTTAGCTAGTCCTTATCCTTTTATCAGTTTTGTTGGTTTAATTTCAATGTCATATTCCAGTATGGTAGCTATCCATTTGCCCCTTTTGCCTTCAATTCCTTCTTGGGTCAGGATGTCTTTGACAACAGTGTTGGGCACATAAGCAATCACATGAGAGTACAAGATGTAAACTCTAAAGTCCTTGATGGCCTTTACAAGTGCATATGCTTGTTTCTCCATGATTTGATATTTGAGTGGAGCATCTCTAAGTGCTTTGCTAAAGAAGGCTATGGGCTTTTCACATCCCTGGTCATCTTTTTGAAGCAAAATAGCAGCAATTGTATGTTCTGATGTAAATGAGAATATGATAAAGTCCTTGTCAAAATTTGGGCTTGTGAGGACTGGTGTTTGAGTCAAATCTTTTTTTATTTCTTCAAAGGCTTGCTTAGCTTCTATTGTCCACTTAACCTTGGAGCCTTTTTTCAGCATGTTGTTCAACAACCTTATTAGCTTGGCCAGATTTGGTATGAATCTTCTTAGAAAGTTGATCTTCCCCAAAAAGGATTGTAGTTCTTTAATGTTTCTTGGGTGAGGGACTTGCAGAATAGCCTGTATTCTGTCCGGATCAATTCTAATGCCTTCTTTAGAGATGATATGGCCCAATAATTTTCCTTCTTCTAGGCCAAACAATGATTTCTTTGGATTTAGTGATATACCATATTTTCTGCAAATTACAAATACTTGCCTGAGATGATCTAGGTGTTCCTGGTCTGATTTGGAAAAAGCTGTAAGGTCATCTAGGTAAATGACTAAAAAGTCGTGGATCTCTCTAGCAAAACCTATATCCATGGCTCTTTGAAAAGTTTCTCCTGCATTCTTGAGCCCAAAAGGAATTTTCACATATTTGAATGTCCCCCAAGGGGTTGTGAAAGCAGTTTTATCTTGGTCATCCGGGTGCATTAGGATTTGATTGAAGCCTGAGAATCCATCTAACAGTGATATCCTTGAAGCACCCACTACCCTTTGCAGAATGTGATCCATTTTGGGTAAAGGGTAATTATCCTTTAAAGAGACTTTGTTCAAATTTCTCAAATCAACACATAGCCTAATCTCCCCTGTCTTCTTTCTACTGGGCACTAAATTTGAAACCCATTCTGAAAATCTGATTGGAGCTATAATTCCAGCTTCATACATTCCCTTAACTTCTTTCTCAATCAAAGGGAGCAGCACAGGGTTGACCCTCCTAGGTTTCTGTTTGAAAGGTTTTTGGTTTTCTTTGAGAGGTATGGTGTGTTGGATGACTGCAGTGTCATAAGATTTTAGGTCCTCATAACTCCATGCAAAGACATCTTGAAATTCTTTGAATAGTTCAATATACTTGAGTTTTTGGTTAGGAGGCAGAGCTTTGGACAATTTTATCATTTTGGTATTTTCTGCAGTTCCTAAATTACAGTCCTCAATTTCTGCGTTAAATGGTTGCATTTTAGGTTTCCTAGAGATGTCATTTGAGTCAAAAATGTCCTCTAAAGAAGTGAGGCCTGTAGGTAGGAAATTATCCTTCAACTCAATGACTTCACATTCTGCTGCAATTGCATCCTCACCTTTTTTTTCTTGAAGTACTTGTAAATCTTTTTTAGTGAACTTAGTGGGATGTAGAATTTGATTTGTTGTTTCAGCAGAAATATGTGTTTCAATTTTGTCTATTTGATTGCTTTCATCTATTGTGTTGGTATCCATTTTTGCGCTTGAGAAATCCTCTTTCAAAGTCAAGAAATTGTTCATTTATGTGTCATTTTCAAACACCTGCCAGTTTTTGACATTATCTGGTACAGCAGGTCTGTGTTTGATTTTGGCAGTGAATCGGTGATTGGGCTTAAATGGAAATTTGCAAGTGCTTGCAAAGGTTGCTAGACTATGAGCATGCAGAGTTTGATTCCTTGGAATCTTGGTCAATTGGGATTCAAGAAAGGTGTTGAGAATTTCCATTGTAGCAGCTCTATATGATCTCAGCCTAAGATCATTTGTAATGAAGTTACCCTTTACTTGTTAAATGATGAGGTCAGAATCTCCCAAAATTGATATTCGAGCTGCACCTAGGCTTTTGATCACTTTGAGCCCTCAAAGGAGGGCTTCATATTCGGCCATGTTGTTAGTGCATCTGAAATTCAACCTATATGCATGTCCCTCAGTGTGGTCATCCTTCATATTGTGTATCCAAACCCCTGCCCCTACTCCTAGCTTATTAACAGATCCATCAAACTCTAGATACCATAAGTTTTCTTGATTTGAACTGGTATTAGGATCTTTTTCAATTTGCTCAGTAGGCATAGTTGGATTTTGAGTTTCATAGGATTCTTCATGTGTGACTATTAATTTATTGTTCTCTAAGACTTCTTGAATCTTAACTGTGGATTCTTTATCTAGGAATTCATCCTGACTTAAAGCCACAATTTTAATATCAGTTGGGGTTTGAATCTCAGTGTTGTACAAGATAAAAGAGTCCATGTCTGAATGCATAGAATAAATCGAAAATTTTTGGGGTTTTCCTTGACTACTTACCACATACTTCATCAAGGTTTCTTGGTATAGCCTCTTAGGCTGGCCAAAGACTGATATAGTGGCATAAGACATGTCTAGCTGCAAAGATCCTTGTAGCTTGGCGGCCCAGGGCCTAGATAACAACATTCCATACTTGGGTGGAAACGCAGCTACCACTACATCCATCAAAATTGTCTTGGCTGAATATTAGACTAATGACACACACAAATCCTTGATTAAGCCTAGACACCGGACCTGACTGGAATCAAAGGAAAATAGGTCTTTGTATGGCCTTGTGATATCTAGGTCCAACTTTTCCATAAGATATTTTGGCATTAGATTATGGGAGGCTCCTGAATCAAACATTGCATTGTGAAGCACCTTGTCATGAATGTTTAAACATACATAGAAGGGAGGGACCCCTCCATCTACTGATTTACCATTTGCTTCAGGGCCAAATATAAGTTTTGGTTGATCATCAAGGATATTCACTGAATCTTTGTTTTTTGAAATTTGTAATGATCTGCTGATTTGTTCTCTAAAAACTTCATGCCTAGCCAATTCAGATAATGGGATGGATACTTTTAACTTACTTATTTCAGCCTTCATATTAAAGGGTTTCTCTGTTTGTATTTTGACATTATGGGAAGCAAGGTTGTGTTTTTCAACTAAGTTTTCAACAACTGTCTCTTTTACTGGAATGTTATGATGAGTTGGAGTTACTTGCACACCATCTTCCAGAGGTTCCTCTACAGTCTCTCTGAGTGGAGAAATAGATGTAGGGCATTGTTTTGATTTATCTTTGTCTGAAACATCTTCAACTGTTGGACTATTTGGATTGGAAGTTGATTTAGGGATAATTGGTATATGAGAGTCCTTGAGTTTGGTTTTGGTAGGTTGTTTGATTGTCTTCTGCTTGGGATCATCAGGGATGTCTATTCTCCTACTTCTCAAGTTATACTGCTTGTGGACTTCATACACAGTTGTATCATACCCTTGATTAAAGTCAAAGGATTCCCCTAATTGCATTTGAAACTAACTAAGAGTATGAGCCTCTTGATCTTCTTGAGTTAAGAAAATTGGTTGTCCACTATTGAGACCCATTAGGTTAATGTGGGGGTCCTCTGTTAGTTCACTAGATGTGGGGGCTTCTGCATAGTTTGCTTGGAAAGGGGGCCTTATGTTTTGGTTTGGACCAACTTTTCCTACATTGGGGTTTTGATTTTTTCTAAAGTTCGGATTTCTTGCATTGTTGTTTGGTTGGCCTTCCCATGAAGATTTCCTCTCAATAGTTTCCACTCTATCTTCCAGCCTGTCCATGCCTTTAATGATTGCATCAAGTTTTTGTTCAAAGGCAGATGGTTCTTCTTTGAAAGTTGTTCTTCTTTCAGATCTAGCTCGATTTCGTTTAGAAATCAGATTGGCTTCAACGCTCACAGCTATGCTCTGCATATCTTCAAGGCTAGGAGGAGCTCTCTCCCTGAGCTGGTAAGCCATGTTTGAGTCAAATCCATCAAGGAATTTGATCAATGTTAAGTCTGGTGGTGGTCTAAGATTTATTGGAATAGCAAGGTAGGTATTGTTGAATCTGGCACAATAATCTTGGACACTTTCCTGTGGGCCTCTCTTCAAGTTCTCATATTCTGTTAAGATGTGTAAAGGATCTTTTTTCTTTTCCCACCTGTTCAGGAAAGTCTGATAAAGGACATCTGGATTAGCTATTGTATTTGCAGGGAGTGACCTAAACTAGGTCCTTACATCACCGGTTAAGCTCTGGACAAAAATTTTCATCCTGACATCATGATCATCAATCTCATAGTTTTCAAAATAGTTTGTCATCTTCTTGGTATGTTGTTGAGCAGTGTAAGTGCCAGTGCCATCAAAATAGGTAATTTTGCCCTGATAATCCTGTGGCATAGCCCCTGGATTGGCAGGCAACTGCAGGTGAGCATATCGATTTGCCATATTAGCAGGGAAAAGTGGGACAACTGGAAGCACAGGGATAGCAGCTGAGATAAGTGTTGTGGATGGAGGGGTGGAAAAGAGATTTTGGAGTGATAAAGGTGAACTGGAAGAAGCTACAGCAATAGGAAGAAAGGCTTGAGATTTTACTGTAGTGAGTTGAGTTTGAATAGTTTTCTATTGCGGTGTTTCAAGATTTGAATCAGCAGAACTCTCTTGATTTTCAGGTTTCCTAAGGCTCTTAGGAATCAAATTGGGATTGTCAAAAATAGCTAGAGGATTCGGGTCTGGGTTTGACCTAGTGTAACGAGTTTTCTTCTTTGGAGCTAGCTTCTAAAAATATTTTGGGTATTTTCTGGGAATATTTGGAGGATACACGTTTTGACAATATCTTGAAGGAAGCTCCTGAGATGTAGGAGGAGTTGGGCTTTCCTTCAGGTAGGTTTGAAACAAGGATGGCCAAACAAATCTTTGAGACAGCTGTTTAAAATCTAAAGCTAAACTGGAGTTCGACTGAAGTAGCTTTTATTTACTCTTGCGATTGCATAGCAAAGACAGTTTCAAAGGCTGCCTGGCTAACTTCAGGCTCCATCTGTAGCTTTAGAGATTAGACAGTAGTAACAGACATTCATTCAGGTTCCCCAGTGGAGTCGCCAATGATGTTATCATTTAGGTTGTTCCCCAAAACTTGTGAAAAGGGAATATGGCTGAGGTAACCACTAACCAATCTTTTAGATGCAATTTCTAGCCAAACTGCATCCAAAGAGGGCCCTCTCTTTATAATTTAACTTTGTCTTTTGAAGTATTTTATGCTAGTTATGATGTGCAGAGTTTTGTTTTAAGTTTGTTTGGATGGTGATTTTAAACAGAGCCGGGATGCAAGTCTGAAACAGTTTATTCCATTGGGCAAATGGAGTCTATGAATATGGGCCGCTGAGTGTGTTTCTATGATAAAGGGCAATACTACAGAGCAAGATAATCAATTTTTGAACAATATTGGAATCTAGAAATTGATGGAATGTAAGCCAGTGGGTGAAGAGAAGTCAAGAATCCTTCATCATGATGGCAGAGGGAAAGTGCATGAATATTATCAAGGAGTAGTAAAGAATTCCTTGGCAATTTTCAAAGTGAAAGAATCAGTTGAAACAGAAGCATCTAAGAATTCATGTTTATCCTAATTCTGAAGAAAACATAAATAACAACAGGAATTGAACACAAAGTGTATTTAAACAAGTTCTGGGTTATTCGTTTTCCCTGTTACTAAGATTATGAAACATATATGAAATTTGCAAACATAGAAAACACAAAACACAGTTTAGAACTACTTATTGATCCATAGAAAGACACAGGAATTCTGTAGCAGAGCCCAGAACCTCAAATCCACATTCAGACGGTCCAGCAGCAGTGCACTTCAACAGCCTTTGTATTAAAAAATATCAGAGTTACAGCGTGGTGCAAAGAGGAAAATCACCAACCCCGAATACATTCCTTGGGAAGGTATTTATACAAAAAAGAGAGTTACAAAATATCTTGTGGATAAGATATGAAGCAATAACTTCCTTCACCTACTCTGACAAGGGAATAAATGCAGACATAAATGTAGGAGTAATTGTGGCTGTGCTGGCTGCATTAACTGATAAGATATTTTTGACTTTTCAATTCAGGAAGTCGGCTGGTAGCTGTGTCTTTACTTTGCATTCCTGCGTTGTTGTCCTGATCCTTTCACCTGCTCTTGATTTCTCTTTAACGCATCGTAGTCCTTGCTTGAGCTCCTTCCTCTATTGTTTTCATCTTTATTATATCAGCCACATGTCTTGTTATTTGACCAAGCGTAGATAAATAGAAAAATCCAAATTACCTAGGTAAAATTTCCAGCATACTCTACCACCATTGGTCTGTTGGCAACTGATGTCTTTGTATTTTTACAAGTGTTTCATTAGCCTCAGTATACCTGTAGAAGTTAGGCTTGACTTCAAAAATATGATTTATTTCATGTTCAATATAAAACAAATTTTCCAATTTGTAATATAAACTTTGTCAGGAGGGAGGTCCTGTGTCTTCTGAAGCGCTGAATGATGCTGTGATCTGATTTGTAACATACATGTTTACCCTGTGAGCATATTGTTGATGTGATAACAGTGTTTGATTACTGGTTAGTAAACTGGGTAGACCCTTCTGCTGCAAGACTGTGAACTTCTATGTGAAGGCATTAATCTCCATCTGCATCTCTTGGCACTTCCTTTCCAAAGTCTGTACAAAATTTCTCATTGTTAGCACCTTCTTCACTGTCAAAATGGTGCCTGTTCTGTCTGAGATCTCCAAAGTTGCTAACTATTCTTTAGTATGGGTATTCAAAAAATGGATCAATCTATTGGCCTACTCAGGCATATTTCCCAATGATGCCCTGGCCCTTTGAATTTCCACTTGGGCCCTTTCTATCAATTCTATGTGTTCATGGATTGTTTGAATTGATTGCCATTGGTCAGTAATAGACTAGCCAATCTTGGTCCACAAAATCATTTTAATGTCTGCTAGAGGTTTATGCAAAGTGAGATCCTTTTCCAATGATTTCACCTTGTTCTCCAGGGCCTTTACCTCTCTGGTTTTCTCTGCCACTGTTATTTTTGACTTGTCAAAGCTCACCTCTAGTTTGGCTAGTTTTTCTTTTGCCTCTTTGAGCTCTGACATTTGGGCTTCTAGCTCCTTTACTGCTTTCATCATTTCTTCCATCCTCATGCTGGTCTCTGGCTCTGTTGTTGCTGCTTCTGAAGCATCTATAGATGTTGTACCTGTTGTTGATGTTGGCTCAATGGGAGGGATTGCTACTGTGACTGTGGGGGGAGCAGAGATAATTGTTGGAGCTGTTTCAGGTGGCTGGGAGGTCGACTCTCCCTGCTTGGCTTGCAATGCTTTCTCCAACTCTTGCTCTGTTTGAATTAGCCTTTGATTCATCCTCATTAGCAAATCCATTACATCTTCTTCTACCTTTTCCTGTGCCAGTTCTGTTGTTTGTGGATGCATGTTGACAAGCAGCTTGAATTACTTCCTAAGGGCAGCAATATCTTCCTCCTTCTTCTTTATCAGCGCTTTGATGCCCTTGGCATCCTTGGGATCATGTCCCAGCTTAATAATTATCTCTTCTAGAGTCTTTATTCTGTTGTCTTTAGCTAAAGAAGAGATCTTCTCCAAATCCAATTGGGCAAATGTATTATTTAATGACTCTTTCAATTGGTAGGCCAACATTGCCTTGTCTTACAATGTAGCATAGACCATTTCACCAGTTTGTTTGTGCAATTCTATCTGGTCCACTGGATGTATATATTTGGTAAGGACCTCTAGATTGGTCCTTATGTAGTCAGTTGCAGACTGTGGTTGTTGGACCTTAGGCTTAAAATGAGTTAAGATCATTTCTCCTCCTTAATGTCATATGTTGCCATTAGTCTTTCTGTTTGGAGGGTGTCATTTTGAGAAATTGATCATAAAGCTGAATTCTCAATGACTCATTTTGGGCTTTAATCTCCATGAATGTTTGTTTGATATCAGATCATTTCTTAGTTTGCGACCTTGAGGAGGAGACTTCCATTCCATGCTACGTCTCCATTTCTTGCCTGTGAGAGCTGGTGGATGTATGTTGGCTGATGGCCCTCTCTCCTCTTGTGCTTTCTGTGATTTCTTCAACAATGTCCTCTTCAGGTAGAGGATCTACCCTTTGTCTTTTGGCCTCTTGCTATTCTGTTGACCCACTTGCAGGTGTGGTTTCTTCTCTGTCTCTTTTCTTACTTCTTTCCTCAGGGAGAGGAGTCTGCAGTGCTGGTACTTCTGGTGCTTCTGTCTATAGTGAAGGGGCTTGCCCTTGACTGTGTTCCTTTGAGGTAGTTGGTTGTTCTTCCATTGTTTCTTGCTCTGTAGCTACTATCTCCTTGCCCTTTGTTGTCCCTGTTGTTGGTGTAGTCCTTTCTTGGGCAACTTGTTATGAAGTTGTAGCAGTTGATGAGCCTTCCCCTGTTTGCTGTGGTATTTTGAATGACACCTGCCCAAAAGAATCTAAGTCAAGAGTTTTTTCCAGATTTTTCATAGTTTGTTCCATTTTCTCTTCCTTAGTGAGCTCTTCAACTAGTGTGCCCTCCACCCACTCATCCTGGTTGGCAAACTGTTCTATTTCAGGGATGCTGCAATGTTCATAGGGTGTCAGCCTATATTTTATTCTTCTTGCATTGATAAAGCCGTTTGGGTCATAGGGTACCCACCAAGAGCTTCTCTTGAGTCTGAGTGTTTGACCCAATATTTCATCAGCATCCTTCCATCCCGCTTTCTTGTTCATGACATAGGGGCCTAACTGGTCTCTCAGTTTCAACTGGGCCTTTTTCTTTGTGCTATGAAAGTGAGTCAAATCTGAATTGATGAATTGCCTGAAATATTCCAAGGCAAACAATCTCATTGGCACATATCTTGGCAGCCTATAGGGGCATAGCTCACAACCATATATCCTGATAATAGTGTGATTCTAGTAAAAGTACCAGTCACCTATTTTATAGTTTTTGGAGAGCTGTAGTATCTTTTGCATATCATATGTCAGTCTAGGAGGAGGAGTTCTCATTAGGAGAGAAGAGACTGGGTATACAAACATATCAATAAACTCACATTAAGAGTAGGGAGAGTTGCGGACTTCATGAAAGATTGAGGTCCAAAAAATCATAGACCTCTTTTCCCCTTTAGAGTCCAATTTTCTAATGGGGAATGGGAAACTATCTAGCTGATAATATAAAAACAGATGATAGATATAGTAAAGACTCCCTCCCTGTCTAGATTCAACAATTGGTCATGTATCTTATTGGCAATGAATTTGGCATAGTTGTCTTCGACAGCAGGAGGCTGCCCTGGGGTAAATATAGACATTAAAACCAATATAGTTTCATCAATATGTTCACTTGTCTTGAACCCCAGAACAAAAGATATCATATCAACAACTAATCTACCCACCTCATTGAAAGATGCATAATGAAAAGGAGGTGGCTCCTTAGGTTGGCAATCTGCTCTCATAAATACTTGGGCAATTCGGGTTATCTCTGAGCTGGAGAGTTTGGGACCTTCATCAAGCAAGAATTTCATAGTAAAAGGAAACTGGAGCTGAGTTGGTTTGAAGTTCAGCATTTGATTTATGGAGTCAGGAGTTATATGAAAGAGGGTAGTTCCAGATGGAGTTTTAACTGCCCTTTGACTTGGCTCATAGTTCTCACGACAGAGGTGAATTATCTCAGGGAAAATATTGATAGAGGGGAGGTAGTATATAGGTAAATTTGATTCCCATATGCCATAAACATCATTTTGGCTTAGGTAACTGTTTCTGAGCTCACAAAATGCTTGCAGATGGTTTTGGTAGCCTACTAAGTCTTGGATTAGATAGTCTTTATTAGCTAAGGGCAGATGTTCCAATTCCTTGTGGGGTGCATTAAGAGGAGTGATATTCAAGGCTACTGGACCTTCCATAGCTCAATTCTTTTGCTTTTTAAAATTGGAATTTTTTGGCTCTGTGTAAGCAAAACAGGCCAAACAATAGCTCTGTGGATTTTTTCCGGGAATTTCACCGTGAAACTGGTTTGTTGGCTTGTATTTAGCTCCGTGGACAGAAATTAGATGGAGAGACAGAGCTTGTGGGCTTCTTTGGCACAATGGGCGAAAATTGTGGGCAAAAAAGGCAGTTTTTGGGGTTTCTTGGAGAATTTGCAAGGCCGAACGAGCTCAATTTTAGCTCAATGTGTGGATTTATGGTGAAAATTTGGCAAGACAGAGGTTATGGTGGGTAACACAGTGTTTTTTCTTCAAATTCTAGGTTCTGTGGACAATTTTACAGAGAAAACCAACGAAAAACAGGGTTCGGGAGCAAATTTGTGTAAATACCTATTTTAACGGCGGAATGGTTGATTTGCAGGTAACGAGCTGAGCCGAGGGGCCGAGCTATGGAGTAAAAACTGCTGGGTGGCGGACTGTACCGTTCAAACGCTATTTCGGACGTAAATTAGCATGCATAGGATGCGTAGAGGAAACAAACACAAATGGGTAAAAATAACATTTTCACCTATTTTTACCCAAAATTTTTACTTTGGCGGGTTTTGGTGCGCTTTTGTCTGATGACGTCAGCATGACGTAATTTTTTCGTGTAGCGAGGTGCGGAAGATGACATGTAGGGTGACATCATCAGATGACGTAGGCATGATATCAGCGGGGAGGCGGTGGGGTGGTAAGCGGTATTCCCCGCACCGCCTTTGGAGGGAAGTGGTATTGGAGGAGGGGGCTCCGAACACGCCGAGCGCCTGACACGCGTTCTCGGTACGACGGAAATACCGCCCATCCCCCGGACGCTATCATTCGACAGTTAAGGGCTTTCGATATCGCCGACAACCGTTGGATCTGTCGACGATGATCGGACGATCGGTCGGTGATGGAGGTGGTGGCGGCTTATCTCTGGGGGACCCGCTATAATATTTCGTGTTTTGTAATGTTTTGCAGGGTGTATGGTAAACTTTGGTTAAATGGGTTTTGGGGGTAAAATATGCGAGTTCGGCTATTTATTTAGCCAGGAGCTAAACAAGTCCCGACAGGGCGCGTGGAGGGTTGTTATTGGCCCCGGATGGACCAATAACTCCCGAAAAAAAATTTAAAATATAGCTTATAGTTAGCCAAAGGTCAGGGTATTAGATATTTAGGGATTTTGTGTATTTTCACATAGTAAGGGAGGGGAAATATTCACATAGGAGCTATATAATAGTGTTAGTAGGTTAATATGACTATGTGGAATAGATATGTATGAATTAGGCTAAGTTTATAGAATGGAAACTTAGGCATGGGGGGAATGAAAGGATACCAAGTTATGAAGTTTAGGAAACTTGGAAAAATGGAATAGAAACATTTTACACAAGAAATGTGGCTTGTTTTGCCTAGGTGAAAACACAGTTTCACTTAGTTTTTTCCATGAAATGAAGTGGACTAAGGGCAATGAGCAGATCTCATTGTCCTTGGGGGAATGTTAGGAAGTGATTTTTGGAGAAATGAGGAGGGAAATTAGTCATGCTCCATCTATTTTGTAACCACCTTGCCATAGCACCTTAGGATATTTATGAGATGAAACTTGTTGCAATAGGACCAAATTGCCCATAAGCCTGCTTCTACAACATCAAAACTGCCTACCCAGCCTAGTACACCTAACATTTTTTCTTCATTTTCATTGGGTGCATTTGAACTAGCAAACCATGATTCTTGTCTTTTCTTTTCGCTGCCCTCCTATCTAAGTCTACCCTTATCTCTTCCAGGGCTCAGATTAAGCTGTTGAGACCCTTTGCTTCTCTACCTAACTACTTGTCTGCCAAGCTTGAGCTGTTTGTACAGACCTTTATTCTCTATTCTAAGACAAGTAAATTCAAACATGATCTATCCAGGATTAGACTGTCTAGCTATTCATCAATTGTGGCAAAAGTCAACCACCTGTACATAGTGAAATTCTTCAAAATATGGAACCTTTGCAGCATGGAAAGGATGAACATATTTGGCACTTCTCCAGTCAATTATGAAAAATGAAACCTATTGGTATAGGAAGCTAACAACTGGAACCTTCTTCTTCATGATGAGAGACTTGTTTCATAACTTCTTCCTCAAACATAGGAAGATCCTCCTCATCAGAATCAGATGAGAGATCTTTGGATTTCTTGAAGGCAATTCTCTCATCAAAAATTACATCTCTACTTACTTCTATGTGATGTCCTTCCTTTATGTAAATCTTGTACGCCTTGAAAGAGTTGTTATATCCAACAAATATTCCTTTCTTGCTTGCAAGATCTAGCTTCTTTCTTTTGTCCTTGGGAATGTGAATATATATAGGACACTCAAATATCCGGAGATGATCAATATTTGGTTTCTTCCCAGTGAAGGCTTCTTCTGGAGTTATATTGCCAAGTGACCTGTGAGGACTTCTATTTTGGATGTATACTATAGTCTTCGTTGCTTCTCCCCACAAAAACTTCGGTAGATCTTGATCATGGAGCATAGCCTTGACACTTTCTTCTATACCTCTATTCTTTCATTCAGCTACTCCATTCTGCTCGGAATTATATGGAACTATAAGCTCCCTCTTAATCCTTGCCTCCTTACAGCAAGCAATGAGTTCTTTGGATGTATACTTGCCTCCTTACAGCAAGCAATGAGTTCTTTGGATGTATACTTGCCTCCATTATCTAACCTTAGAATCTTTATCTTTCTTTCTGTAAGATTTTCTACCTCTGCCTTATTCTTGAAATTTTATGAATACTTCGTCTTTGGATTTAAGTATATAAACCCATGTTTTCCTTGAATGGTCATCGATGAAAGTAACATAATATAGATGACCTCAAAGTGGTTTAGACATGGGACCACTTACATCGGAGTGGATGAGATCTAGAATCTCTTGAGCTCTAGATGTACTATGTGCAAATGGTTTCTTTGCATTCTTTCCTAGGGCACAACCTTTAAAGACTCCTTCATGGTCTTCTTTGAGATTTGGTATTCCATTTACAATGAAGTTTAGAGTTAGCAAGATCTTGTAATGAAAATGGGCCAATCTTCTATGCCAAAGTTCACACGGACTTATCTCCATGTGGACAAGTGCTTGACTTAGAGGAGATGAGAGTCTGTAGAGTCTTACTTCTCAAACTCCAATGGTTCTAGCTTTTTCAATGCTTGAATCTTTAGCCCAAACCACTACTTTACCATTTATAAAAGCAATTTTGTCTCCTTTTTCTTCTAATGATGAAATAGAAATAAGATTTTTGCACAAACCTAGAACATATATAATGTTGTTGAGATGAATGTTACCTCCTCCTTCCAGCTCAATTGATGTAGATCCAATGCATTTTACCGAATAGCTCTTGTTGTCACCAAACTCTACAGAGTATGAAGACTTCCCTTTGGATAGGGTTTTGAGTTGCTTGTGATATCTAGTCATGTGTCTTGAAGCTCCACTCTCTATCACCCATATACTTTCATCTTGAAATTTTCCGGTGAGGGCTGAGAACAATCCTTCATTCTTTAAAGATTTGAGATTTTTGGAAGAAGAGGAGACTATTCCATATTGCCTTGAAACTTTGTCTGATGAGACTTGCTAATGATGAACACTTCTTTTCAAGCCTTTTTGTAATAGAATTGACCTTCTTCATGCCTTGTATGAACCATAGCTCTGATACCATGTTGAAGAATCTAGGGAAGATAACATTAATGATTCTTCTAACTATGATAATTGCTTGTGATGTCTTTTCACTTATTAGAATTAACTTCTTCTTATTATTATTATCATGAGTTCTTCAATCATCAAACAACTACCAAAACAAAAAGATCAACAAGATACAAGTACACAGGATGTAGGCTCCAAGCCAGGGAAAAACCTCTCCTCTTGAGAGGAAAACCCTTCAATCTCTTCTTATAGATTCTTTATTGACGAATACCAAGACCTTTGACCTACACTAAAGCACTTCCAAGACCAAGATCAACTTTTCAATAATGTGTTTGCTTTACTTCTTTCCAAACCCAGCAAAATCTCTTACGGCAACACTTCTTCGACCTCCAACCACAGATTTTCGGCCCTAACTGTAGATCTACAACTTTGGCCCCCTTGCAACAGCTGCTACTTCACATGTGTGGACAAGAGTTGCTTCTTCTTTGCCTCCAACGACCTTACTTGACCTAATTTGATTTTTGGATCTAGAGGGGGACTTTGTTGGCCCTTCTTTCAGTGCTTTTTCATCAGATCAAACCCTCACAAGGAAACCCTAGCGAAAAGCCGTAGAATTTCAGCCTCCTTCGCATGTGTGGAGAGAAAGAAAGGGAGAGAGATCCAAAACACTTCTTCTTCTTCTTCTGCCTTCTTTGTTATCCTTTTCTACTTCTTCCTTTGCTTGAGAGAGAGAGGATTGAGTGTGTCCAAATGAAGTCGAATTGCCTCCTATATATAGGCTTCCCAGGGTACGAGTTCCAGCTTCTAGGCTGACTTGACAGACTGGCAGGCTGACTTGGTCTTGGAGGGCTTAGTAAAATACAAAAATATTTTTTTTTACAATTTACAAGATGCCCGATGGAGTCTTCATATTATGACAATGTCCCTATTTGATTTCTTGACCTAGGACAATCCTAGAAGCAATTTTAGTTAGTGCTTGACCTATAAAACAAATTTCTTGGGCAAGAAACCCAAGCTCAATAATAATAATAATCATTTTTCTTTCTTTTACAAAATACAAGAATCAAAAGTACATTTCATATTTATGAAGATTGAACCTAGTTATTATTTCCTCAACAGTTTTGAGGAGTTTTTCTGGGATTTGATGGCATTTGCTTGGCATATTCCATCATTTGCACAGTTTTTCTTTCGTTCCGTTGCATTCCAACAACTTTCATAATTGTAGAATTGAGGCTTCTGTGATTCATCATAGTTGTGAGAAGAGCTTCGACGTAAATCACATGAAAAAGACCTTTGTCGACGCGTTTCGAACCAACTAGTGTGGTTCATCGTCAGGACAAGCTGAAGAAACAGATCTGGCCTAGCAAGTTAAATAGACTGAGCAGAGACTCCAAAGGCTACATAACAGCTATATTTGACTCTAGGACCTAGGTCATAATTATATTAATAAATTTAATCTTATTATTATTTTTATAATATTAAGATAATAATATAATATTTTATTTCTAGAGATAAGATAAATTAGGTATGAATTAATAAATGACCGAATGTTATCAAAAGAAATTTACTTGTTTAAATAATATTAATGGTTATTTTAAAAATTACTTATTAAATTATTGTTGTTTGAATAATTTAAGTTATATAAAATAATAAATTTAATCTTACTATTAAATTATTATTGTTTGAATGAATAATTTAAGTTATATATATTAATAAATCTAATCTTATTATTATTTATATATTAAGAATATAATTATATATATCTAATATTTCTAGAATAGGAGGAACCATTAGGTTAATGTAGATAAAGTGAGCAATATTACTCAAAAGAATTTATTTACATTAAATAACATAATATACTGTTATTCAAAAATTCATCTATTAAATTAATATTGTGAACATTCTTCTAGACGATGATTAATTTAGGTTATATAATTAATTATATATATTTATAAATGTATAACTAAATATAATAATATGTTATTTATTGATGGTATATAAATTATCATTAAGGTTGTTTGACTAGTGAAAAGGAAATAAATTAATTATTTCAGAGATAATAATCTTGTGTACCTATATAATAATTTATCATTATCCCCATTGGTTATCATAGCTGAAAATAAGAGACTAAATGGTAGCAATCATCAATAAGACTAGACCCAAGAATACATCATAATTTAGATATATTAATAATAATAACCTAATGAATTAAATAATAAACTACTAAAACAGGAAAAGGACCGTTACCAGTGACTAAATCTACCTAAAAAAATAGATTAATACTTTATATATATATTAATGAAAATAATCATAAATAGATACTGGAGGAAACCCAAAAAATAGGGAAGAACACAACGCTGCCAACGATGTATATTTTTATAAACTCGAAAGGACTACACTCAAAGAAAGCACCCAGGATGAGCAGAGGGGCGGGGGGGAGGAAGAAACCCTAAGACGACAGGGCAGGGATCCAACTTCTACTCACCTTCCACCCATCATCTCTGTTGAGATTGATGGGTCCCCACTCAATTTCAATAGCTTCCCTTAACTTGCGATGATGGAACCGATCCACCCTGGCAATGACTTTGGCCTCCTCTATGCAGACATGATGTTTAGTCTTGTCCACATGCTCTGCTAAAGCTGAGGACTTTGTTCTTCCATGCTTCAGGTCCGCTGCATGTTCGCAAATTCTCTGCTGGATGGAGCGCCCTGTTTCCCCTATATAGGGTGTCCCACAAGAGCAAGGAATTAAATAAACACCCTTCATGTCTTTGGGGTTAACAGGATCCTTCACAGACCGAAGGGAATTACGAATGGTTCTGAGGGGCCTGAAGGTTGAGGGAATATCAAACTTTCTAAGGATCCGAGCAATCCTATCAGTGGTCCCTTGGATATATGGAAGATGGACACCTGGATGGCGCTCCTTAGGCTCTTTTTTAATAAACGCTTTTTTGGAAGCTGTAAGGAAAGCCTTTCGACCAAGGTGCCTACTATATCCGTTTTCCTCAAAGACATCAAGGAGGTGGGTTCCCTCTCTATCCAGGTTTTCTTTATCCGAAATCCTGAGGAAACGCGTCGACAAAGGTCTTTTTCATGTGATTTACGCCGAAGATCCTTTTACTTGTCCTGTCATTCTTATGAGGTTCTTTTCCTGCCAATCTCTTGCATACTTTTGTTTCCAAAGCTTTGCCCAGGGGGCTTGAATTTCCTTTATTGATCTCCACCAGATTTTGGCTCCTAGAACTCTGTTAAGTACTCCTGGGTCATGGAGACCTAAGCCACCATGGGCTTAGGTTTGCATACCCTGTCCCATGCCACTAGGGCCCATTTCTTCTTTTCTTCACCTTTCCCCCAGAGAAAGTCTCTTTGAATGTTTCTTATATTGGTAATTACACCATTTTGTGCTGGAATGGCTGATAGCATATAGATAGAGATACTTTGGAGGATAGCCTTAGTTAGGATAAGTTTCCCTGTGAGATTTAGAGCTCTATTTGTCCATTTGCTAATCTTATCTTTTATGTTATTTAGAACAGGCTCCTAGATTTCCTTGTGTAATGGTTTGTCAGTGAGGGGAACTCCCAGGTACTTTGCTGGCAAAGACTCTCTTTGAAAGCCCAAAATTCTGGACAGATTTCTTTGAATCGAAATATCCGTATTGTAAAAGAAAATCTTTGATTTAGTAAGACTTACCTCTGTGCCCGCTGCCATGGCAAAGTCCCTCAGAATCTGCTTAAATGCTTTGGCTTCTTTGACTGTGGGTGTGCCTTGCAGCATAGTATCACCCACAAATTGCTGATGTGTCACCGTGTCCCCATCTTGAGTGAGTCTCAAACCCTAAATTCTCCCTTCCTCATTAGCAGCCTTGATTGCTCTCTCTAACCCTTCCATCATTAGAACGAAAAGGAAAGGAGAAAGAGGATCACCTTGCCTGAGACCTCTAGTAGGCTTGAAGGTTTTGGAGGGAGAGCCATTGAGAAGAATTGAACAGCTGGCAGAGGTAACTAGCGCCATGACCCACCTAATCCAAATGTAATCAAAGCCATAGGCTTTTAGAACTGCTCTAATGTATGACCAACTGAGTTTGTCATAGGCCTTAGCTATGTCTAGCTGAATTATCATCCCAGCCTGTTTATTAGTACTGAGTGAGTGAACCACTTCATGTGCTTGAATTATGTTATTAAGAATTTGTCTTCCTTCCACATAACTCGTTTGCTCCTCTGACACTAGGGTAGGGAGGAGTGGTTTGAGACGATTGGAAATTACTTTGGATATTATTTTGTATACCACATTGCATAATGCTATAGGTCTAAATCTGTCTGGAGAGGTAGCCTTTTCCTGTTTGGGGATTAAGGCTATGAAGGATTCATTGAGTGCCCTCAAGACTGTCTTAAATCTTCGAGAGTCTTCCACTACCTCCAGAATATCCTGTTTTACTATCCTCCAACATGTTTTGAAAAAGTCCACATTGAAGCCATCCGGGCCTGGTGTTTTCGCATTCTGCATCTCTGTAATGACTTCCTCAATCTCTTCCTCTTTTACTGGTCTGTTGAGATTGTGATTGTCTTCTCTAGAAACCAATTTTGGAATGTATTGAGTAAATCTTTTCGTAAATTGATATCTATCTTTCGAGGTTTCCTCAGCAATTCTCTGAAAACGCTGGACGAGAACCTCTTCCATCTCTTCATGAGTGTTTCTTTCTATACCATGCTGATCTGTAAGTTTCACAATTCTGTTGTTGTTTTTGTGAGCTATGGTGGATCTGTGAAAGAATTCAGTGTTTCTCTCCCCTTCCTTAATCCATTGTACTCTGGATTTCTGTCTCCAGAATATTTCCTCTTGTAGACATCTGTTTTCCCATTTATGCTGGAGTGACTCTGCCATCTCTTTCCTTTCATCTGTAAAGCCTTCTGTGATAAGAATTTGGTTTATTTCCTTAAGTTTCTTCCCCACATTTCCTTTTGCTTTGAAGATATTGCCAAATTCCTTTTTGTTCCACTCTTTGAGTCTGCCTTTAATGTGTTTGAGCCTGCTGTGTAGAAGGAACATCTTTGTACCTTGAAGGTGTAGCTCTTCCTTCCATCATTTTTCAATGTTAGTGAGGAAATCTGAATGTGTGAGCCAAGCGTTCTCAAACCTGAAGGGGGAGTTCCTTAGTTTACCAAAAATAGAAGCTTCCGATTGAATAGGCCAGTGATCTGAACCTCCAAAAGGTAGGGTGAGCGCATTCAGGCTACTTCCCATGAGAAGAAGTTCCTCTGAAATAAGAAATCTGTCTAATTTTGAGGCTACTTGGGTAGGGCCACCCCTTTTGTTATTCCAAGTCAAGATTCCATTGCTGGTTTCCATATCAACCAATTTCATATTGGTGATGAAGTTCTGGAAGGCAACTGAATCCCCGCGAAGTGTTCTAGTTCCTCCTTTCTTCTCCGTGAGTGATTTAGTCATGTTAAAATCACCTCCTAGAATCCAGGGTAGAGCTCGGTATCTCTTCTTCATATCCTCCAGTGTTGTGAGTAGTTGAAGTTTGTCCTCCATTGGCTGAGGACCATAGACATTTGTGATCATGTAACACTGCCTATCACCCACCGGTTGGAAACTCAAAGAGAGGTGATGTCTGGATGCCTCCGCATCAATCACGCCAAATTTCTGTGGATCCCATATCGTGAGAATGCAACCAGCAGATTTGTTTGCCTTAACTTCAAGGTATTCATATCTATTTAACCATCTACTATGTTTTTCTCTGATCTTCTCCATTGAGCATTTTGTTTCCTGTATGAATACTATGTCAGGTTTTTCCTCTTTGATATTGTTACCTAGATTCCTCTGTTTTCTTCTACTCCCTAGTCCTCTAATGTTCTAGGTTGTGATCTTCATTGAGGTGGGGTTTTAAAGGAGTAATTGGACAAGTCTTTCATCCTTCCTGAGTCAATCATGAGTTTTCCACACTTCAATAGTAGTTCTTTCTGTCTTTTTCTTCCCTTCCTTTTGCTTGGGTTTTTTTGTTAAATTGCCTATTATTAATCCTATTGAGAAGTCCCTTTAGTATCCTGGTTATCATGTCCTCTTTTGACTCCTGCAGCTGTTTGATGTGACTTGTAAAGGAATATCTGTTGTACCTTGTCAAAATCCTCCTGAGGCATGGAGTTTATTCCCAGGTTTCCTCCTTGTTCTAGAAACTTTTCCAGCTCTAGGTTCTCCCTTTCCAGTGTCTCTTGTAAGTCTTGGTCCTCTGTGCCACTTTCACTTTGAGTCATTTCTTGGTCTTTTTCTATTTCCATGTTACTCAAAGGGTCCTTCGCTTGATCATTCTGTTCCTGTGTGAACTCCATGCTGGTCTCTTTTTCTTTCCCCCTTGCTGTTTGATTTCCCAGTTCTCTTTTGATCACCTCCCTCGACATCTTCTTCTTCTAAGATCTCAAAACTGTTGTGACTTCTTGTTTTGTTATCCTTCTCAGTAGGGTTCTTTTGTGTCTTCCTTCCCCCTCCTTTTCCTTTTCCCCCTACTTTGGTGAACCCTATTTGATCTCTCCCTTTGCTGGTGTTTAGGTGTTCTTCCCTTCTATTAAGAGGACAATCTCTAGATAGATGCCCATGCTCATGACATTTGTGACATCTGAACGGGATATGTTCATAGTCAACTGTTTGAACCCATTCCTCGTCATAGACTTCTAGAATGACATCATCTGGAAGGGCTCCTGATAGGTCCATCTCCACACATATACAAGCATAGGAGGTATATTTTCCTCGTAGAGTTGCCTCTGAAATTTTTAAGAAATGACCTAATTTATTGCCTATAGCTTTTAAAGACTCTGACATCCAGTAATCTAAAGGTAAGGAGTAGAGTCTAATCCATATCAGAACCGAAGTGAAGGTTTCACGTTCTAGCACAAAGTTCATCGTACATGGCCGCATATAGAGACCGGCAGCTGCAAAGAAGTATGGTCCTCTTTCAAAAATCCTGTCTCTGTCCTCCATGTTCGTGAATACCACTGTAAAAAAACCTTTGGATCCAAGATGTATTTTTAACTCCCCCTTTGGTTTCCAGTTGTATTTTATCCAGGTGTACAATGCTTTCTCTGACGGCTAGATTCCCATAAATTTACATATAATTGCATAGTTTGCCATGTGATCCTTGTGCTCTTGCAGAGCTGGATCATTCAAAATAACTCGCGGTTTGGTAATGGTCTTGGGTTTACAGGGTCCCATCTTGTTTCTGTTCTCTGTTCCCTGACCTCTGTCTTCTGCTACCATCTCCTGTCGGTCTTCTTCTTGGGTCCCTTGTTCTACATGGGTTTTGCTGCCTTCTGCCTTCTGAGTTTTAGTGTTTTTTGTCTTGACCTCCAAGGGTTGTGGAGTATGATTTTTATTCCTTGCTCTTCCTCTGTTTGAAACCATATTACTGTAGGAGGGAGTGGAGCTCCCTCCTCCTTGTGCCTCCATGGGTGCCTGTTACCCTTTGTAGCTCTCTATGGGTCTGCCCCCAACCTTCCAGTTGTAATCAGAAGAATACTTCGAGTAGGAGTGTGAGATTACTAAACCGTATAGTATATGTATATTATCATTTCCCACTTTGTTTGTATAATAATTATTATATATTATAATTCTTTTACTTTCAATTTGTATAATAATTAATATATATTATAATTATTTGTACTTCCCTTGCTATTTGTATAACACATTGCCTTTATCCTTTATGTTATATAGTTATATATATTATGATAGTGGCACATGCATTAAGTACCTTACTGAATGTATTCAACATATATATTTTGATTTAGGTATTCACTAAGAATTTTCAATAATTAATTCGATCATCCTTTACTTGAATTTTTGTTTTGTTTTGTTGTTTTTAATATGTTAGTATATTTACTATTGTAGTGCATGTGATGCATGCATCTGTAATTATCATATGCATGCCTCGTATGCATGATAATATTCCTATGCTCCCTATAACTCGAGATGGGTCATTACATATATTCCTTTTTCAGAAAACTGTCCTTAAGTTACGGTTTATATTAGTAATTATTTTAGCGATTAGTGTAATCATGTAAAGATTATGTCCTGTGATTGAATACTCATTTAATGTGAAAATACTTTAAAAATTTGTGTTTTGAACATTTATAGGTTTACAACTTTAATAGTTAAGCTCTGCCTCAGCCAGGTCCCCAATCTATTATAAAATCATCCTATCCTTCTTAATCTCTTCCACTCCCATCCTATCCGTTCTCTATTGGGATATGCCATGGGGTTAGCTACACTGATCTAACCTTTCATAAACCTCAAGCGTGACAACATCGATTATATCAACCTAATTTCCCAGTAGGCATTCGACAGTCATTATCACACGTCTAGGGGAGCGTGATTCGCACAATCTTCCCATGACTCCAGGTTTTGGAGGATAAACTGTGGGAAACACCTCCACCCCTCCTAGTAGGACCTATCATGGAACCTCATTGAGCCTCAATTGTTCTTGGAGTTTTGTCATCACTTGGTCGGTTTGACAACGATACTATCTGCGATGTAAAGACTTGTCCACACATTATAACATATGCATCAATATATCCAAAGCCAATTGTATTCAAATAACAATTTTTGTTCATTCCAAATATGTTGCTATATACGATATTGATCTTTGAGTTCATACAACGTATTTGGCTACATCTAGCCCATATTATTGTAAGTTAGCTTCCATGTAAAGTAGTCAAATGTAGTCATTCTTTTATTTCCATCTCATCATTCATGTTGAATAATAATAATAATAATAATAATAATAAACAATTATGGACATCACTTCCATAACATAATTCATAATTCATATTAGTATCATGTACCAACAATGTTAAGCAAATAATTTGAAATCATTCTTACATGTAACCCTTCATAGTTTTGGGGCAGTTTGAATTTGATAGTCTCAAATATCTAGCCAAAATAAAGTAAAGATATACAGTATAAGGTTTTAAGTGCTTCAAAATCAAAACAAGTTGGGGTATTTCTAGCATATGGCCTTTGTGTCTTCCAGGTAGTCGATCTAGCATATGGCCTCTGTGTCTTCCAGGTAGTCGGTCTAGGACTATACTTGTCCCACTGGACCTTAACTTGGTCTACCAGGCAGTTCCTGAGTTGTCGAACCCTACGTTCTAGTATACGTAATCGTTCCCTCGTCCGATATTCGTAGTTCCTTCCATTGAAGGTTATGCGATTTGTCAACTATATAATGTCTTAGTACATATACATGAAAAACATTGTGAACTTTATGTAAGTGGGGTGGCAATGCAAGATGATAGGTGACTTGTCCAACTTTCTAAAACTTGAATGGCCCAATAAATCGGGTTGAAAACTTTGTTCCTTTTCCAAATTGGATGGTGCTTTTGTTTGGTCTAATGCGGATAAAAGCTTGATCCCCTACATAATTCTTATATGTCATGTGAGCATCAACATAACTTTTCTGTCTATATTTTGTTTCTTTTAACAGTTGCCTAATTTGTTTTACATGTTCCTTCATCTCTTGAATTAATTATGGTCCTACTATCACTTAGTCCTCTAAGTGGTCCCAACTAAGCAGTGTTCTACAAGGTCTGTCGTATAATGCTTCAAATGGAGGCATTTCGATTGAGTTGTGGTAGCTATTATTGTATGCAAATTCAACCAAGGGAAAATACTTATCTTTGTGTTTGCTGATCCATAACGTATATCCTCAACATATCCTCAATATCCTCAACATACCCTTTGTGTTTGTCCATCAGTCTTAGGATGATACGCTGTACTTAAATTTAATTGAGTTCCCAAGGTTGAATGCATACAAATCCAGAATCTTGAAGTGAATCATGTATCTCTATGCGATATGATCTTCTTAGGTACTCCATGAAATCTAATGATTTCATTTATAGATACTCGAGCTACGTTAACAACCTCATAAGTATCTCTTATTGGAAAAAATGAACGCTTTTTGCTAGTTTATTCACCACAACCAGAATTGCATTGTGTTTTTATGGGGTAAGAGGTAGCTCAACAATAAAGTCCATAGAAATCACCTCCTTTTTAGTCATAGGAATGTCGTGAGGTTGCAGGAGGCCCGTTGGGCAACGATGGTTAGCCTTCACTTGTAGGCATTCAAGACATTTTGCAACGAATTGGATAATATTGCGCTTTATGCATGCCCAAAATAAGAGTTTCTTTGTATGAACATACATTTTTTTTACACCAGGCTGTGCATAATAGAGTGCTCGATGGGCTTCCTTATGGATGGTGTTTCAGATATCCCCATTATTGGGGATATACATCCTTCCAAGGAATCGTAACAAAACATTGTCCTCTAGTTCATATTCCTCAATGTTAGGTTCTTTTGGGTCTTAACTATCAAGCCCAATTCTTACTTTATATACTAGTGATCTTCTAAGAGATGTTCTAACACTTGTTCCCTCAAATCTACCTCGATGGGTATAAGGGAAAAGATCCTTGGTCTTATGCTTAGAGCATCTGCCACTGCATTCTCCATCCGTTTAATATATAGAATTCCAAAGTCATACTCGCTTAAGAATTAACTCTATCGTCTTTGCCTAGCATTCAAATCCCTTTAGTTAAACAAGTATTACAAACTTTGGTGGTCACTCTTGAGCATAAAGCTTCTCCCTACAAAGTAGTGTCTCCATACCTTCAAAGCTAGTACTACAACGACCAATTTTAAATCAAGTGTGGCGTAGAGTTCTGTTAATTTTAGGTATGTTCTATGTTAAGAGCAAATTTACTTCAATATTCCATATTAGCTCAATATCAATTCTAGATTAGCAATCACATTTAGCATGATAGTAAAGTGCGGATAGAACATAAACATAAATCGTAGAAAACAAGCCAAGTCAAGAGGACACAAAATGTGGTGCTAGCCAAAGACAAACCCCAATATGGGGAAAACCTTGATCAATTCTTCTTATGTTCTTCAATAGTTCAACAGAGAGTGAGATAGTACATATACATCATAAGTCAACACTTTGACTTGTCAAAATAAGAGCAGAGATCTTCTCTAATAAGATGACACATGAGGTAGCATATCTGAACTCAACTAAATAACTGGATTTGTTATATAGGGGCCACGTGTCCGAATCCTGCGAATCGGACACGATTCGTTGGGGATTCGAATCCCATAAGGGGACACGTCGTGTCCTAACGGGATTCGTACGAATCCCATTAGGACACAACGTGTCTCGATTCTGCAGGACATTAAGGCTGATCTCATCACTTTAAACAGATATTATAAGACAAGAATAAGTGATAACTTGATAAGTATAAGACAAATGCAACTTGCGAGTCAATTAGAAAAGCTCACAGATCAATGAGAGATGACAAAGATGGATGAGATACAACAAGCTATCAAGAGAGAAATGCAAGAGGAGATCACAATTAGGATCTGCTTTAATGAAACTGCAAATGTGAAAAGTGCTTGTATCTAATTTAACCAAATACCATTTGTCAATCAAGATTTCAAATAATAAAACGGTGATAGCAATACTTCCCTGTTGCCTATGTGTGCTTTATTAGGATTTCTCTTTTACTTACCAGATTATCAAGTAGAACAAGAGAAGTTTTCAAGATTTCTTTACAACAATCAATAGGATAATCTAATCATGTAATGAAATTCAAGAGAGAAGAAATGTGCAATTCCACTGGTGAAGAAATGAGAGAGGGACAAATAGTAATCCAACAAGGCTATCTTCAAGAATTAATCTGCTGTCCAATATAGTTTCAACATGTCAAAATAATGCATGAGAAAACAAATGAAGGACTAATGAATGCACCAGAATTTAAGATATACCAATGTTAGTCCACTGTCAACAAGAGATCAGACTGCTGCAGTTTATTGCCAAGTATATAACAGTCAATTAATGATGAGATCAGCGTTAATGATGACTTGATGAGAAAACTACAGCTGTCAGTGTCTTTATATTACTATCTTGTAGTTGTAAGTTGTCTTTCATTTATGAATCATGATTTAGGTAACCACTGACATGTATTTGAATTTTGTATGTACTATGCATGCTATAGATGAAGATCTATGTTTGAAATCAATGAATTTGTATCATTAATTAGAATGTGTAAGAAATATCTAATTTTTAATATATATATATATCTATATTTTTAATAAAATAATATGTAACGAATCCTATGTGTCCTGTTCTGGGGGGTCAATGTGTCCGAATCCGACACTCGAATCCCCGTATCCTATGAATCCTGAATCCCTGTGTCAGGTTACTTAGGAACTTAGGTGATTCCATCACCATACTGTACCTATCACTGTGCTGCACCATGCTGCACCATCACCACTGTGCTGCACCATGTTGCACCATCACTGTGTTGCACCTCATCATCGTACTGCACTTGACACAATGCTGAACTCAATCACTGAGTTGCTCTCATCACTATGCTGCTCCCATTATTGAGCATTACCTCATCATCATGCTGTACCCATCATCAACAAGTTGCTGCAATGCATCGTGCTGCTGCTATACATCCATGCCCATCATCACCATGCTGTACCATAGTGCTGCACCATACTGCACCATGTTGCACCCATCCTCACTGTCACATATGTTCCAGACTGCAATACATGATGCTGCTGTAATACTTATGCTCTTGCTGCAAATGCATATCTGCCTTAGCTGCTTGCTATGGCTTTCAGCCTAGTAGAGCAGCTAGGCTATAGTTAGCTGCTTAGCCTTATAATCTAATGAACCTAATCCAAGCTTAGAACAACAGTCTAGAGGCATCATATAGCTGTGGTATTTCCAGCGTACATGAATCCATCTCTTACTGCTTAGAAACCCTCAATGACTGCAGATTATATCTCCTAGGAGGGCTGCGGTTGGAGCCCTTCTTTTACGTGGAATAAGGCCAACATTTAGAGTGACAACGTTAGACCTTTATTGATCTGCAGCCGTGATACTTCTAGGACAGAGTTTAGGCAGTGTCTTAGGATCTCTACGTTTAGAGCATGACAGTGTTAGAACCCTTGCTCCATGACAACATTTAGGGCAACATACTTAGGCTTCTTATTGATGTGTAGAAAGGTCCCATTTAGGACAACGTGGAACTTTGTGTAGACTCCATCATAAGAGCTGTCCTCCATGACAGCATTAGGCTTCTACTATATCAACGTTAAGGCTTCTCCTTAGTGCCTCTTATTGCTGTGTATTAGACTTCTCCATTAGGCTATTAGGGCTTCTCCTTAGGGGAGCGTATCACCTAGGGCACTCTCTCTAGATTTCATCTTCATCAAACCCAAAACATAATGAAGAGAGATCACAAGAGCGTGTGTGTCCAAATGACTAACAAGCCACCTCTTTTTATACTAAAACGTTGAGCACAAGTGGGGTCAATTTGGTTGCTGGCCGACGATGATGAATTGTCCCATAACACAAATAAATTCATATTTCCATGAATACATGTCGGAATCGAATGATCTTTAGATCAATCCTACACCTCTCGACGAGAGGAATCTAAGAGAAATATCAGCTTCCATGAATAAGTAGACACACATGGAGTTTGGCCCTAGTTGCCAATTTTAACACTCCCTCTCAACTAGGGAGAACTCCATCTGCTAATCCATCTGCCACACTGTACTATCTTTGCAACAGTGCCCTGCACTGCTCTGCTCTGCTGAACTATGAAGAAAAAGAAGTGATCGAGAATGTATCATACCATCCTCTACTGAACCAAAGGCAGTCCCATATAATAGAGAGTGTCTCATACCACTCTTACTGACCTGAAGTCAGTTCCAATAAAGAGAAAATACTAAATGGTTTAGTATAATCAGGGCTAGCTAAGGTGGGAGCTTCAGAGATAGCCTTTTTTATTTGTTCAAATGCTTGCCTAGAAGTGGGAGTCCTTTTGACTTCATGGTCCTTTCGGAGCGTGTCAATTATGTCTTTTACAATCTCTGCATAATTTGGAATAAACCTCCTTAAAAAATTAATCTTGCCTAGAAAAGCTTGAATCTCCTTATTGTTTCTAGGCAAGATGAATGATTCAATGGCAGATACTCATTTGGGGTCAATTACTACTCCCTCCTTTGAAATGATATGGCCCAACAGTTTTCCTTCTTTGACAGCAAATAAGGACTTCTTGGGGTTCAATGATATTCCAAATTTTCTACAACTGTCAAAAACCTTCATCAAGTGCTTTAGATGTTTTTGATCAGATTTAGAAAAAATAGTTATGTCATCAAGATAAACAACCACAAATTTACTTAACTGACCCATAAAGGCTATGTCCATGGCTCTCTGAAATGTTGCTCCAACGTTGGTTAAGCTAAATGGCATCCTAGCGTACATGAATGTACCCCAGGGTGTACTAAAGGCTGTCTTCTCTCTGTCTGCTGTATAAATATTCACCTGATTGTAGCCTGAAAAACCATTAGGTATAGAAAGTCTTTGTGCTCCTAAAACCATTTGGAGTAGCTGATCCATTTTGGGCAAAGGATAATTATCTTTTAAAGATTCTTTGTTTAAATTTCTAAAATCCACACAGAGTCTTATTTCTCCATTTTTCTTTCTAATAGGAACTAGATTTGCAACCCAATTAGAATATCTAAGAGGGAGGATGATATAAGCATCTAGCATTTTCTTAATCTCCTTTTCTACAGTGGGTAAAAGGGCTGGATTTATCCTTCTGAGTTTCTGTTGATAAGGTTTTGCTTCTGGCTTCAAAGGAATCTTATGTTGTATTAATGAAGTATCATAGGTCTTTAAATCAGCATAAGTCCAAGCAAAAACATCCTTATAATTTTGCAGTAACTTAAGATATTGAGTTCTGATCTCAGGATCTAGAGATGCACATAATTTGATGTTTTTGATATCTTCATTAGTTCCAATGTTAATCTCTTCTATCTCATCTTTTGAAGAAATGGACCGAGGGTTTCGGAGGACATCATTTTGATCAAACAACCTTTCTAAAGGAATGAGTCCTTTTGGAATAAAATTATTTGATAATTGAATAATATCATGATTAGCAATTTGGGTTTTAAAATCTGAAGTATTATTTCCATCTGCATTTTCATTTATTTAAGTTCTATCTTCATAAATTTGTAGAAATGAAAAATCATCTATTACTTGCAGAAATGATTTCAACTGTTCATTGTCTTTAAATATCTGCCAATGTTTCAAATTATCTGGGATGGATGGCCTATATTTGACTTGTATCTGATAGAGTAAATTAGTATGATCAGGAATTTTAAAAGAGCTATTTTGCATGAATATTCTGATCTCTGGGAATATGAGTCAAATTAAAAGCATCAAAGAAGTTTTCAACTAAATCCCATACTTCATTTCGGTAGGACCTAAGTCTAGGTTGCTTGGTTCGGCAAGCATTTTTTACTTGCCTAACAATAAGCTCTGAATCGGTAAACACACTTAAGTTTTGAACTTTTAAACTTTTGGCTAATTGCAATCCTAAAAGGAAAGCTTCATATTTAGCAACATTATTAGTGACTTCGAAGCCTAATTTACATGATTGGGTTATATTTTCTTTTTCAGGTGAAATCAAAACTACCCCAGCTCCTGCCCCATCTTTCGTGCATGAGCCATCAAAGAACAGTTTCCAAATATCAGTTTGGTTTGGTTCAGGACTTTCAACTACCTCTTCAACTTTGACTTGAGTTTTATGTTGATTTGAAGTGAGCTGAAAACAACCAAAGTCTTGATCTATTGCATAAATTGGATGGTTTCTTGGCTGGTCAGTTTTACAAATAGTATGTACACATCTTACCTCTCTATATAATCTTAATTGCTTTCCTCCATAAATAAGAATAGTAGCATATGACATATCCATCTGTAGAGTTCCCCCTAATTTGGCACAACAAGACCTAGAAAGGAGCATTCCAAACTTGGGAGGGATATCTGTGACAACAATGTCAAGTACTACACTTTTCACTAAAATTTGGGCAAGGGTAACCGCTAGATCCTTGATCAATCCTAAACGGGCACCCTTTTAGAATCAAAGGTGTACAGGTTATGGTAGGATTTAGTTATGTCGAGCTTCAAATGGTCCATGATAGATTTTGGCATAAGGTTGTGTGATACTCCTGAATCAAGCATACAATTATACAACATGGAATCATTTGTTTTAAGAGTTACATAGAAAGGAGGCACTATCCCATCTATCGTGTGTGAACTAGGGCCAAAAACTACTGCTGGTTTTTCATCTTGCAGACTTATGACATCACCTTCAGCATCAACCAAGGTATTTTGTATCCATTTTGTGACTTGGCTTTTGTAACCAGGGTTTTTAGAAAGTTCTAACAGTGGAATTGGGATCTTAACCCTCTCTAATCCTTTTTCAACACTAAATGTAGTCAAAATGTTTTGACCAGCTTGGGTAGTTTCATTTGACTGATCTAATGGTTGAATAAGAGTGGTTTGAGCTTCAGCAATTTTGGTACATGGTTCAATTATTGGAGTTTGCTTTGGAGGTTTCCTAGGGACCAGGCCTAGGCCTAAGATCATACCTCTTGTTTAATTCTGCAATTAAAAATTTAGAAAAAAGCATGATATTTAGAGACTTGTGAAGCTTCCTGATCTTCTTGACCCTGATTCTGTTGTGAGAGAGGAATGATGGCTGTTTGATTGGAAGAAGAATCCATACTATTAATATCTTCAATAATTGTCATAGTATTATCATCAAGTTGTTGGTCATCTATCAGTAGAGGAGTAGGAACCTGTTGATCATTGCTAGGTCTCTGAAGAATTTGTAGTGGTGGATTTCTTTTATATTGACCTTGATTTTGATTTTGGGGCCTAGTAACTGTTTGTTGTATGGTCCTAGGTTGGGTCGCAATCTTTGAAATCCTATTTGATAGGTTTCTATGAAGAGATGTTATTTCATCTATTTTTGAGTCTTCTGATTTAATCTTTGAGGAACTAGAGGCCTCTTGAACAGATTTAAGTTTTCTTTAGGCCTTTTCTTCGTTAAGTTTCAAAGAAGTTGAGGCTGCCCTATTTGCTTCTACTTCTGTAGCGTTTGTTTGCATATCTTCAAGAGTTTTTGAAATTCTCTCACGTAGCTTAACAACAAAGTTATCATCAAAAGCTTTAGAAAATCTAGACTTAGCTGCTGCTACAGGGGGCTTACAATCAGCAGGCATTTTGTGATAGAGTTTATTGAATCTTTTGATGAAATCTGAAACTGGTTCACCGGAGTTCCTTTTAAACTCTTCAAATTCTGTAAGGAAATAAAGAGGATCCTTTTTTACACCCCATTGATTTTTAAATATGTTTGTAAGCTCTTCCCAATTTCTAATGGTAGCTGCTGGTAATTTCCTAAACCAAATCCTTACATTTCCTTCAAGTGACTGTACAAACAATCTCATATAAACATTTTCTTGTTCAATATTCATATTGTCTACAAAATCTAGGAAAGCTTGAAGATGGTCCTCAGCTGAGGGACCAGTTTCTCTATTGTACTTGGGAAGGTATTTTAAGTATCCAGGGGGGAATGCATCAAGGTTATTAGGTAAGACTAAGGCAGCATATCTAGCCTGTACAATAGGTTGGAAAGCCATGACAACAGGTGGTGTATAAGATGCTGATGATTTATTGATTAGAGAGGATTAGCTAAACAGACAATTCATTAATCCATTCTCTTAATAGATGATCACTTCAAGAGCTTATAGGAAGTATTTGAGACACAATTATTCCTACCTAGATATCTCTATAAGTCATAAGCATATGAAGAAAAACCCAATGATTGATAACTGGAAAAACTTACAGGATAACACAAAACTGTGTAAAACCAGATTCAGAATCCTCTGCTTTGTATTAAGGTTCCAGAAAGACTGAGTACATCAAGTGTTTGCAAAAGCTTCTTTCAAAGGTGGCTTCCAGGTTCAAAGTTGTATTAATAGTCAAGACTTTACAAGCAATGAACTATGAATCTTGAACCCCGAACCATTTACAACTCAAGAAAAGAGTTATTTATACAATAATGAAACTTAGGAAAAGATCCTAAAACAGATTAAGATTTTTAGGAAAAGAAAGATCTTCATGGCATGAAGATAGGGGTAGCTGTTCAAACTGCTTCTTGATGTCCCCTTTATTCAGGCTGTGCTGGCTTTTTGTATGAGACTTTTCCCTTTTGGCTGGTCGATTGTTGGTATCCTTCACGCTGGCAGATTGCTTCATTTAACCTTTTTACCTGACACTGCTTTAAACTCTGTTTAATATGCTTCGACCTGGCTGAGTGACCTTTACTGTGCATTCCAGTTTTTACTGTGTTTTTCAATAATAAAATCCTCATATTTGTCTTCAAACTGTTACGCAGACTTTTGTTTACAAACCTGGAACAACAGTCTTTAGCTGCAAAACACAGAAACTTATTAAGAAAAACATTGTGACAGGGGAGGTCGTTCATGGCTTTGCTGAGCTTAAAAGGATATCGAAAGGAGTCCATGGCGTATTCAGAAGGTAAAATGATGGTTTTTTGGCTGCAGAGGCTTATGGATGCTTCGCTGTGTAAAACAGGTAAAACAGAGCAAAATGGAGATTTTCACGGTTAAATGGATAAAAACAGTTTAACTTTGAAACATGGCGTGCTAGTGAACAGTAACTATTTTGTCGTTTTGTTGAGGCAGTTTTCATCGCACTGCTTATAAGGCACGGGTGGTTTTGGGGAGGAGTCACCCGAAATAACCAGAACCTGACACGTAGCAATGGAGGACGGTGGAAAAACAGCTTTTCGGGTGGGTAATGCCCGTACAGAGAGCTAACCCGAAATCGCCGAGGGCCGTTAGATTTGAAGGCTTTATATCGGATGATAGCAAAGCAAGGAAGGAGTACGGAGGGTACAAATGATTAAAAATGGCGTAAATCGCTATATTATGGCTTAAAAACCAGATTAGCAGTTAAAATGGAGGTTTAATTATTTCTTCGTTGAAATCATAAAAAATTATTTAACAAAGGAATTCTTTGCAAAACGCGCTATGGCGGATTTGAAAATATATGAATTCGAGTGGAAAATGATATCGTGTCCGGGCTAATATTGCATATCGCAATCACATTTTAGCAGGGGGAAGGCCCATTGCAATTGGAGATCGCAATGGCGGAGGGTATTGTTATTAGCCGGGACTGTGATGAGGGCAGATGCGATATGGGTATGGAATATGATTTATATCCGTGTCGGGTCCAGGCCCATTGCAATTGCATTTCACAATGGTGGAGGGTTATTTATATGAAAGACTTGCGAGCCCGCCGATGCGATGTTTTTTATAAAATACATAGTTTTATAACAAAACTAAGGGTTTTCGGGTTATTTAATTAAAGGAGCTAATAAATATGGAAAATGAAATTTTTAGGGGTTTTAATAGATTAAGTTAGTATTATTGTGGAATATGAGCGGAAAGGGAAAAGGAAAATGCGCTAAGTTATGATGTTTTTTATGTGTTATTGGCTTTTCACATATATAAATGAATACTTAGGCTAAATGACTTTTTGTGGGTTTTTCATGTCAAAAGGGATTTTACATGGGATTTTTACTTTTCCTAGGCAAAAAGGGCTTTGACCTTAGGAAAAGGGGTTTTTTGTGGAAAATGAATGAATATGAATGTATGAAGGTAAGAAAGAGGAAATTAGTAAATATAGGGATGAATGGGGAGTTAATTTATTAATCTAGTAGACCTTCGTTTGATTTGTGTAATTTCTTCTTAGATATAGAAACATATGGTAAAACCTGATAAATGTATACTTTGTCCAATCAATCATCATCTTCTGCAACCTTTCTGCTATCTACCCTTTGCTTACCCTATCATTTTTTCTTCACTTAATGGGTGCATTTAAGCTAGAAAACCCTTATTCATTTTCTTTTAAAGCAGGAAACTATCTAGTTCTAACCTTATATCAATCCAAGGGCTCAAATTAAACTAATGAGCACCTTATTATTGTCTATCTAACTACTGATCTGCCAAGATTAAACAGTTTGGCCAGATCTTTATTCACTAATTATAACATCAAATTTAAAGCATGAAGTAGTCAAGATTAAACTGTTTGACAGTCATGGGTTGTGCCATTTAGACAAGCTGCACACAAACATTATTTTGCGGAAAAAGGTAGTGGCATTTAGACTTGCTCACTTTCAGAATTTATTTGTTTTATTCTCTTTCTAACCTAATATTTTCTTTTTGCCTTGATTTTTAAAGCATCTAATCTAACATTTTCTTTGATATCGACATCATCATCAAGATTTATTTTTCAACTAACATTTTATTCACTATTGTTATGTCCATATCCTAACTTAACATTTTTTCAAATATTCGATCTTATCAAAATCAAAAAATGCTACAACATTGGCTCCATCTGGGGACTGCTTTCTCTTGTAGAATGCATAGAACCTGCAGATCCATGTGCCTTCTCGTCGGGCTATGGAGTCTTTGCTGTAAGAAAATCACACTGACATCTTGGAAAGGAAAAGAAAACTGGAGTATTTACAACGAAAACTATTTCAACTTCTTAATACTGAATGTAGTGTTTGAGAAACCTTCCCATTTACAGGATAAGTGGAATATAGTCCCTCAATATTTTATAGCACAAAAGTGTTGTTACCCTTCACTTCAGCAATTGCTAAAGGTCCAAACCATAGATTGTCATATTTGCTATGCTTTCCTTTCTCTTCTCTCTTGGCATCCCATCTTAGAACTAGATCGCCTTCCTTAAAGTCCCTTTCCCTGGCTCTTCTGTCAAACACGTTCTTCATCTTATTCTGATATTTCATCAATTTGTATTGAACTTCATCTCTATTCTCATTAAGTTTAATAATCTAATTTATCCTTCTTGAGAAATCATCAGGTTCATCTGTTGAATCTTGCAGGAATTTTAAAACAGGGAAGGCCAAATTTGTAGGGAAAATTGCATCTTTCCCATAGACTAACTGAAATGGAGATTTTACAGTTGATCTCTTTGGAGTAATTCTGTTTGCCCATAGTACATTAATCAAATGTGAATCCTAGCTCTTCTTATGATCAGCTAGAGTCTTTTTGATTACCTTTACCAAACTCCTGTTTGATGATTCTGCAAGGCCATTACCCTGAGGGTAATATGGAGTTAAATGATGTAAAAGAATCTGATATTTCTGGCAAAAGTCAATAATTTTAACACTAGAAAAAGCTGTTGCGTTATCAGTTACAATTTGAGTTGGGCAACCAAATCTAGCCAAGATATTTTTCTCAATAAACTTGATTACTACTGAATCAATAGCATTTCTGACTGGAATGGCTTCTACCCATTTAGTAAAGTAATCTGTTGCAGTTAAGATCCATCTATGCTGATTACTTGAAGTAGGATGAATCTCTCCAATAAAATCTAATCCCCATTGAGAAAAAGGTGCTGTAACTATTGATGGAACAAGTGGAAGATCTACTAATTTTTGTTTACCAGCAAACATTTGACAAGGAACACAATCTCTGACCTTTGCGCCTACTTGTAAAAACAATGTGGGCCAGTAAAATCTTCCCCTCAGAATCTTGTATGCTGTTGCTCTCCAAGCATAATGTCCCCCACAAAATCCTGTATGAAACTAATAAATGATTCTTTCAGTTTCTGATTCTGTTAAACATAATAACAAAATATTTAGTGGATCTTTCCAGTATAAATTTGCATTTATAATGCAGTACTTGACTGATTATAACTTAAGGGTTTTACACTGGCTTTTGGAGAATGACGCTGGACACTCAAAATGAATCAAGAAATTTACAATATCTTGATACCAATTTGACAACAACAATTTTTCATCAATGTGTATAGGACTGATTTGCTCTGAAGGTAGAGGTTCTTGTGGATTCTCCCCTTTAAGAGGAAAGGAAGGTTCTTGTGGATTCTCCCCTTCTGCAAGGAGAGAAGGTTCTTGTGTATTCTTCCCTTGAGGATGAAGGGAAGGTTCTTGTGGATTCTTCCCTTGTATTTCTAAAACAGAATTGATTCCAAGTACTTCGCAGTTGGATTCAACTAGAAGCTTGGCTAATCCTTGAACTCTTACTAACTTGGTAGTCTTGATAGTTAGATCAAACTCTAGAATTTAAGTGATCCATATACCTCTTTTCCCATCAGTGTTCGGTTGGGTTAGGATAATTTTCATAGCACTATTAGGGACATAAGCAGTAATGGGTGAATGTAAGACATACATTTTGAATGATTTCAGGGCTTGAATGAGGGCATAGGCTTGCTTCTCAATGATGTCATACTTAAGCTCAACATCTCTCATAACCTTGCTGAAAAAGGCTATGGGTTGATCATGGGAATCTTCATTTTTCTGTAATAGAACAACATCAAGGGTTGTTTCAGAGGCAAAAGAGAAAATACTAAATGGTTTAGTATAATCAGGGTTGGCTAAGGTGGGAGCTTTAGAGATAGCCTTTTTTATTTGTTCAAATGCATGCCTAGAAGTGGGAGTCCATTTGACTTCATGGTCCTTTCAGAGCATGTCAGTTATATCTTTTACAATCTCTGCATAATTTGGAATAAACCTCCTTAGAAAATTAATCTTGCCTAGAAAGGCTTGAATCTCCTTCTTGTTTCTAGGTAAGGTCAATGTTTCAATGGAAGATACTCATTTGGGGTCAATTACTACTCCCTCCTTTGAAATTATATGGCCCAACAGTTTTCCTTCTTTGACAACAAACAAGGACTTCTTAGGGTTCAATGATATTCCAAATTTTCTACACCT
>APFE030062810.1:61747-119094 GCA_000404065.3 Pinus taeda
TGATCATGTATGACAGTTGACTATGTATTGCCATTGGGTACCATTTTGATATAATGGATTGGTTCATGAGCCTACTTTGATCATATGTTGTCTTCCATCTATATTATAATGTTGTGTTTGGAAACATGAATGAAAATCTTCAAAATTATGTTTTTTTATAAAAAAACTAAATATTTAATGTATTTTTTACAACGACCGAGTCATTGAAAACGAGCCGGTCGAGTCATTACCGTTTCGGAGTCGGAGTCGGAGTCATTGCTCGGTCAAGTCGGAGTCGGAGTCGGAGTTTTAAAACATTGTACAGGACCCCTAGGAGAGAGTCTCTCCATGACTCCTAGTCATTTTCGGAAGGTCAAGAATTTGACCTTTCCTAGGGGCTTCGACAGAATATCGGCGACCTGCACATCAGTCCCAATGCGATGGAGCCTTCTTGCTCCTCGACGTACCATATCCCAGATAAAGTGGTACCTGATGTCTATATGCTTGGAGCGATCATAGAACATGGGATTCCTCAACAATCGAATCCCCCTCTGATTGTCACTGAAGATCACGATGGTATCCAGCACGTGTCCAAATAGCTCACTGAAGAGTTCCCTCAACCAGGCAGCTTCACACGAGGTCATATTCGTAACCTATGTATTCGGCCTCAGTGGTGATCAAAGCAACCGACTTCTACTTCCTGCTCATCCAGGATATCAAAGAAGAACCCAAAGAGAATCAGCATCTAAGATTTCTCTTGCGATCCTCCACACTGCCTACCTAATCAGCATCAGAATAATCATGCAGCTTCACATTTCCGGCATTGTATCTCAATCCATGAGAGATTGTGCCCTGAAGATATCTCAAATGATTCTTGGCACCAATCTAGTAGGGCTCAACCATATATGAGCTCAACATGCTAACTGCAAAACACATATCCAGACGGGAGTTGACCAAGAACATCAATGCTAGAATGAGTTTATGGAACTCAAAGGCATTTCCCAAATCAGGTCTGACATCACTCCCGCATAACTTCTTAAAGTTAGGCTTCATCGAGGTAGTCACGGGCTTGTAGTTCACCATTCAAAATCCGGAATTCAACTCCCTCTTACTTTTGCAAATGAGAGGGTCTGCACTTGTTAGAAAGAGGTCGTCCTCATAAGGTGCCAATATGAGAGGTCTATCATCCACAACCTTTAAACAATGGTTTGGATCGACTTCACTCCTAGTGAATCTCAGTTTCATCAGATAGTTGTTTATCCTTTTATATCAAGCTCGGGATGCTTGCTTCAAGCCATAGAGGGCTTTCTTCCACCTGCATACATGAGATTCCCGATCATGAATCTCAAATCCCTCGGGTTGTTTCAAAAATGTGGTCTTGCTTTTACATGAGGGGAATTGTCCCCATGTAAGATTTCCTTTGGTACATCGCGGGCATGTACCTTCATGCTCTTCTTGAATTCAAGCATCCCTTTCACCATCTGACTCATATTGGGTAGGGCCTTATGAAGAAGATGGCAAACCTCCAGTGCCATTGAAGAGATGTGTCACACAACATGGTCCCCAATGGACTTCCTGCAACTTGATACAAATTGCCAGCCCTAAACCCATGAGTAAAAGCATCTTTGAAATCCATTTTCAAACACGTACCTTTCCATTGACGAATGCCACCTTGAAACTTGTGACTTCCATTGCCGAAATGGACATCGGGTTCTTCTTGAGATCAGGTGCATAAAGAACTTCTTGTAAGTGAGTCGTGTTATCCTCATTCAATTGAGGGGTAACATTCCCTACACCCTTTTCGGGATAGGTGGCATTGACTCCAAGTATAATCTCCACGATTGTTTCCTTCTCTATCAAATTAGAGAGATCTTCCTTCTATTCGATGAAGTGCCTTGAAACACTACAATCAATAAGCTAGATTCCCAAAGAGTCTGGAGGAGTAGTGGAGAGGGCCAATACTCCTTTAGCTTACCAAAAACAACATTTAATTCTTCATACCTAGAGTTCCATGCTTTCTTTAAAGGGTCGACCATTTCCTTGATGACCTGCATTTCTTTTTTCTTTGCCATTCTACCTTTCATTCCTCTGATCATTGAAGATGCCCCTGGAATGATTGTTATCATCATCAAGTGATGTGTCCCTTCCATTCGGACACTCCTTCGCATAATCGACGAACTCATTGTAAGCAAGACATCTGCCTTTCCTTCCACCTTTAGATCTGGATTTTCTATTGACGTGACCTTTAGGAAGGCTACCAGATGCTTCCACCACGCCACTTTGATAATCTTCTTTGCTTTAACTTCACCCTTGTTGAATTTGAAGTGGGATGAGGAACTCATTGAGCCTTTTAGTCCTTTCCAACTGTCTTCGTTGATTGCTCTTTCACTGTTGCTTGGGCTTTGTCTTCACCTCAATTCTGATGCCATGTTAACTTTAGGTATGTTCTATGCTGAGAGCAAATTTACTTCAATTTTCCATATTAGCTCAATATCAATTCCAGATTAGCAATCACATTTAGCATGATAGTAAAATGCAGATAGAACATAAACATAAATCGCAGAAAACAAGCCAAGACAAGAGGACACAAGATGTGGCGCTAGCCAGGGACAAGCCCCATTGTGGGGAAACCCTTGATCAGTTCTTCTTATGTTCTTCAATAGTTCAGCAGAGAGAGAGATAGTACATATACATTAGAAGTCAACACTTTGACTTGTCAAAATAAGAGCATAGAGCTTCTCTAAGAAGATGACACATGAAGTAGAAGATTTGAACTCAGGTGATTCCATCATCATACTGTACCTATCACTGTGCTGCACCATCACACCATGTCCATCATCACTGTGCTGCACCATGCTGCACCATCACTGTGTTGCACCTCATCATCATGCTGCACTTGACACAGTGCTGAACCCAATCACTGAGCTGCTCTCATCACTATGCTGCTCCCATTATTGAGCAGTGCCTCATCATCATGTTGTACCCATCATCAACATGCTGCTGCAATGCATCGTGCTGCTGCTATACAACCATGCCCATCATCACCATGTTGTACCATAGTGTTGCACCATACTGCACCATGCTGCACCCATCCTCAGTCACATATGCTGCAGACTGCAATACATCATGCTGCTGTAATACTTATGCTCTTGCTGCAAATGCATACCAGCCTTAGTTGTTTGCTATGGCTTTCAGCCTAGCAGAGCAGCTAGGCTATAGTTAGCTGCTTAGCCCTCTAATCTAATGACAACTGCTCCTAACTGAACCTCATCCAAGCTTAGAACAACAGTCTAGAGGCATCATATAGCTATGGTATTGCTAGCGTACATGAATCCATCTCTTACTGCTTAGAAACTCTCAACGACTGCGGATTATATCTCCTAGGAGAGCTGCGGTTGGAGCCCTTCTTTTACCGTGGAATAAGGCCAACATTTAGAGTGACAATGTTAGGCCTTTATTGATCCGCAGCCATGATACTTCTAGGACAGAGTTTAGGCAGCGTCTTAGGATCTCTACATTTAGAGCATGACAGTGTTAGAACCCTTGCTCCATGACAGCATTTAGGGCAGCGTACTTAGGATTCTTATTGCTGTGTAGAAAGGTCGCATTGAGGACAGCGTGGAACCTTGTGTAGACTCCACATAAGAGCTGTCCTCCATGACAGTGTTAGGCTTCTACTATATCAGCGTAAAGGCTTCTCCTTAGTGCCTCTTCTCGCTGTGTATTAGACTTCTCCATTAGGCTGTTAGGGCTTCTCCATAGGGCAGCATATCACCTAGGGCACTCTCTCTAGATCTCATCTTCATCAAACCCAAAATAGAGTGAAGAGAGATCACAAGAGTGTGTGTGTCCAAATGACTAACAAGCCACCTCTTTTTATTCTAAAACGTTGAGCACAAGTGGGGGCAATTTGATCGCTGGCTGACCATGACAAATTGTCCCATAACACAAATAAATTCATATCTCCATGAATACATGTCGGAATTGGATGATCTTTAGATCAATCCTACACCTCTCAGCGAGAGGAATCCAAGAAAAATATCAGCTGCCATGAATAAGTAGACCCACATGGAGTTTGGCCCTAGTTGCCAATTTTAACAAGTTCTTCATGAGGCTTTAACTTCCTTGAGGCAGAGTGCTGATATAGGTTTGATTTTGGTCTAGTTCAGAGTATTTCAGTGAGAACGAAAACATATGCCTATTCCCTTTGGGCCTTCCCACCATTATATGCATCCAATATATATCACTTATGCACATTGATATGTGTGGTGAAACCCATCACATTCGATTTAAAGCTTCATGACTGCCCATAGGACTGACTGATCATTTTAGTTGAGATAAAATGGCCTTTTTATGGTCTTGGAAAGATATCTTTATGAAACAAAGATTATTTTGAAATGTTACATTTAATAATGTGACAAATTTCCAAAAAAATTAATATTTCATCCAAACTTGTCTAAAGGATATGAAAGTACCATGGACCAAGTTTTCTTACTTTTTCCTTTTCTTATCTTTTATTTTATTTTACTTATAAATAATTGTATTTATCTATACCCTAATTGGAATACCCTCTGATACCTAATTGTAATACCCTAATTGTAGTTATATTTCTAGAAGTGTATGTCTGTCATTATAAATACATTTCTACCAGAGTATACCTCTTCAAATTTATAACTAAACATTCCAATTTAAACATATGTCCATACCCGGTTTTTCTAGCATACCTGGTTTTTTCCCAAGTTGGTGTTGATCCCTGAATGATGTTATTTCGCACTGAATCCGAGTCCTGCTCTTCTGATACCAAACCAACCAAATTCCTCCCTACATATCTGGGATTAGTCTCTCTAGATCCCAAACCCAGAAGATTTCTAAAGCGAAGCCTTCTGGCCCTCGTGCCCAAAGCTCCAAGAATAATTAAGGCTCAATCTTCAATCTTCCTCTTTGTCTTCCTCTTTATCCACGATTTTCTCTATATTTCTCCTCTGTCCTCGAAAGACCTAAATTACTTCCCCTAAATAAGAATCCCTGTTTTTCTCCCCCCCTTGCCACCGTTGTGCAATGTCCCTTTAAGGTGCTCTCAGGAGGTCACCAATCCCCCTACCTCTGATATTCATAGATCTGGGTTTAGCAATGATAGGCAGGTATGCAGAGGTACTTACACATATTCAAGGGATTAGCTTAAACTATTATAATCCATTATTTGTTAATATCTTGGTGATTTGTTTACATCAACACCTTTTTATTGTATATCATATGTTATAAATCCTTTTAGTTTGTATAGTATATGTATATTATCATTTCCCACTTTGTTTATATAATAATTATTATATATTATAATTATTTGTACTTCCCTTGCTATTTCTATAACACATTGCCTTTATCCTTTATGCTGTATAGTTATATATATTATGATAGTGGTACATGAATTAAGTACTTTACTGAATGTATTCAACATATATATTTTGAGTTAGGTATTCACTTAGAATTTTCAATAATTAATTCGATCGTCCTTTACCTGACAATTTTTTTTTTATAATAGGTTAATATATATACTATTGCAGTGCATGCGATGCATGCATATCTAGCTATCATATGCATGCCTCGTATGCATGCTAATATTCCTATGCTCCCTATAACTCGAGATGGGTCATTACAACAACCCACTAGAATTCTTTCTCTTCTTATAGACCTTCAATTGACAAATTCCAAGACCTTTGACCCTTGACCTAGACCCTCCAAGATCATGTCAAACCTTGCTTCCAACAGACTTCGACTTCCAACATCCAACAACTTCTGCAATTTCGACCTTCCCAACAGTTTCTTCTGCAACTTTGACTTGCCCAGCAACAACTTCCACTTGCCATACAACAACTTCGACCTACCCAGCAACAACTTCGACTTGCCTAGCAGATTCTTCTGCAACTTCGACCTACCCAACAACAACTTCGACCTTCCTAGCAAATTCTCTTGCAACTTCAACCTGTTGAGCAAAAACTCTAATCTTGGCACGTGAGAGAAACACTGGAGTATTCTTGCTTCTTTCTTCTTCACTTGGGTGGATTCTCTCTCCCAGAGAATTCGACTTTCAAATAGCTCTTACTTGAACACCTAACTTTACTTTTGCAACTCTGCTTCTACTGCTGCAATAGGAGCCCTAATTTCTTCGTACGTGTGGAGAGTATTAACCCAGAAACAATCCCAAAAACTCGACTTTCTCTTTCTCCTTCGTCCTCTTCTTCTTTGCACTCCTTTTCTTTCTTGTGATCTAACTTGAGTGAGTGAAGTGCGTGTCTTCCAAATGAGATCAAAGTCTTCTTTATATAGGCTTCTCATTGGTCAAAATGCTCCTTTTAGGTTGACTTGTCCATCTGTGTAGGCCGACTTGATCTTTGCATTTTGACTAGGCCTTGGAGGGTCTTTTGACTCAACTTACACTCAAATAATTTCTTTTTACAATATGTAACATGCCCAAATGGGTCTTCAATACATGACAATGACATTCTTGACTTGTAGACTCAATGCCAAGCCCTAGAAGCTCACAATGGAAGCTTGACCTATAAAATAAATTCTCTTGAGCATGAAACCCATGCCTCAAGAATTATAATAATAGATTTATTTTTCTCTTTTTCATTAAATACATAAAATCATGATTACATATGTCATTATGAAGACTGAACAAAGTTACATATTTCAATACTAAGGCTAGATATGTTGTTGCCTGTGAAGTTGGTAAAGAAGCAGTTTGTTTAAGGAAACTTCTATTAGATTTGTTTGGAAGACCCTTGGATCCCACAATTATAAATTGTGATAATCAAAGCAACATAAAAATGTCCAAGGACCCCGCATTCCATGCTGGAGCTAAGCATATCAACAATATGTATTATTATATTAGAAGTTTGGTACAAGATGGGGTCGTGAAGCTACAGTACGTGCCTATAGATAAACAAGTAGCTGATGTGTTAATGAAATCTTTTCCTAGCTTCAACCTTTGGAATTGGAGAGAAGTCCACGCAAGTGGTACAAATTCTGGGTCAGCTGGGACGTAATTTTGGGAGCCACGCAGGGAGTGGAGGAGAGAAGTATTGGAGTTAGGGGTTATAATGTTCTAGAGCATTCTCTGATCAATTTCTGGCAAAGGAGGAAGAATTGCAGGGCAGAGAGCATCACTCATTAGTCATTCGAAATTCTGGAAGTGGGCCTGTGTCATCCAGTCCAAGGACTGCACAATCTTTGTTGAGATAGTTTGTGGGGTGGCTTGTGAAGGGGATTTAGGAGCTGGGTTGTGTGGGAGTTGGATTGGAGGGGATGGTGGAGAATTTTCCAGGCTTTGGTGGTGCAACAAACTCAGCATTTGCTACAGTTCAAATTATTTGCTTGTGGAGGAGGGCCAAGTATTTTGGGGTCAATTTCGGAGATTCAAAACTAGAGCAAAATCTTTCTGGGTTTTTTCTGGGTTTTTGACAAGGATTCCAAAAATAATTTGGCAAAATTTTTCTGAGTAGTTTTGAGGGTCAAATGGGAGTCTCAACACAGACAACAGTGCAAAATCACAAGGGTCAGTGCAAACTTTTGTAGGGGAAGCTCCTACAGCAATTGGGCATTGATAGATCATTCACTTGAGGCTTGTAGCTTGCCTTGTGCAAGCCCAGGTGCATTCTTTCTATTGCATATTGTACTGCAGTACATTACATAATAAAATTTGGCCCATTTTGGTGTGTTTGGAGCATTTATGGTTTCCTGGTGTTTAATGAATTTTTTTTGTGCTAAATTGTGTTGCATGTTTTTGTTATCATTGTGAATTTTCCATTAAGAACATTGTAGTGGTATTAGAGCATGTTCCTGGCTAGCGTGGGGAACAAGAGTAGGTAATGCCATCAAGGTATCAAGGGTTGTTTTTCCAGAGGGGTCGCAGTAGAGGCAGGGGCAGAGGCAGTGGTCGAGGTAGAGAAGAAGGTCCAGATCCATTTTTAGACACCGAAGTGGAAAATGTTAGAGGTCGGATGGACAACCAAGGAGACGACGAGTAGCCCAGGTAAGGGAACCAAAACCAAGTTTTAGAGGAGCTGTTGAGAACTAGTCAACAAATTTTGAGTCAAGGGCAGCTCCTGATGGACATGGGGCAATAGGTGATGGGGTTGCAGATGAATGGGAGGCCCGAAGGGGAACCCCACGATGATGGAGGTTCTAGGGAAGGAGGGGGCAACTATATCTATCAGCCCCCACACACTCCTCAACGTGGGTAGGCTGGACATCCCACTATGCCTCACTTTGTGGATGAACTAGCGCTGGAGAGGGAGCTAGACCTGGTTGCAGACTTGGTCAATTCCTTTGCATTCGGTATTCACGAGTATGAGGGGTTGGATGCACAAATTAAGTGGGTGATGTCGTTTGGGGAGTATTTACCAATGTTGCACGAAGCGGGGACGCGGAAGCGTCATTTTCCAAAAATCTAGGAAGCAAAGCCTCTGCTATATATATATATTATATATATATTTTTTTTTTTTTCTTAATATTTTTTTTGCAGTTATACTCAAAACAAACATCCCAAATACCAAATTAGTTGTAGAAGACATGAAAACATGCATATTTTTGCATAAATCAAGATAGATATAGCATCTATTGTACATTAATTATTCGAGCATCAACCGTTTATGCATCAACCATCTAGAATCTAGATTCTTCTCCTCTTGTCTAGCCTTTTGCCTCTACCTCGATTGTCTAGGGATATTAGTCAACATTGCCCAATTTTAATCAAACTACCCAATCCAAGACTTAAAATATGGTAGAAAAAGCTTAACATGCTTGATCGATGATTTTGACTTGATTGAAAGGTAATTTTTTGCTAAGGGTGTGACAAAGGAGTTCAACAATTAACACCACCAACACTAGGGTACATATAGGGCTTGGTTCTCTTGATTAAATGCTAATCGCATACCTTCATACTTGATATAATCTAATGAAATGCCACAATCCCATTGATCCTGAATTCCTGAAAACTATTAAGTCTGCTGAATTTTGAATAGGATATGAAATTCTATTTTCTCCATATGAAGTCCAGTGAGGTTGGAACCACTCTCAAACATCTTGAGTCATTTCATGGTAATGTTAAAAATTTAAGTAAAAGGATGAAAATGAAAAATAAAGGAGAGTCACTTTTAATGAATGTCACTTTCATTACCATGAGGGATGAATGGGGCTTATTCCCTTCATTCCTCAACCCTAACCGAAGGTGGACCCACCCCCAACAAGCAAACTCACCAAAAAAAAATAAAAAATAAAAAAAAACTGATTTTTTAGGTTGCGCGACGCACTTTCCCGAAGCGCGTATGGAATCGTATGGGAACCGTACGATTCGGCCTCTGAAGTGCCGCGCTTCGTACTGCCGAAGCGCAGTACGAAACACGCTTCGGAGATTCTGAAATACGTTCCGGAAGGATGCTTCTGGAATTTCCAGGAAGCATCATTATCAGTCCGAAACACGTTTCAGAATTTCGAACCGCGTTTTGGGAGGTGCTTCCTGGACGCATCCGTACGGACCACGTTTCAGGGGTTAGATCCGGGGGGGTGGGGGGACGTTTCCTGCAACATTGGTATATACACCTTAAGGAGAGACGTACCACTGGGGTTGGAGCACACTATAGAGGGGGACCATCTAACTAGGAGGTACAAAAGACACTAGGGAAGATTACACTACTTAACTTCGATGGGTCGGCTAAGAGTTCAACCAGGGTTTGGGTTCAGAAGCTAGACACCTACTTCCACCTAAACCCTATGCGGGAGATCGATGTTATTCAATGTGCTACTCTTCACTTGGAGGGAGATGCCCAGGAGTATTGGTACCATGCGCTGATCATGTTGGGGCATATACACATCACTTCTTACATAGAGTTCAATCGGAGGCTGTTGGAGAGGTTTGAGAGGAAGGACCCAAAGCTACATTTCAGGGAGTTGGCCCATCTGAGGTAGATTGGTAGTACAAAGGCCTATATTATGAAGTTTTAGAGATTGGCCGTGATGGTGACTGACTTCTCAGAGGCTCGGTTGATCATGCTGTTTATGTAGGGGCTTGCTGAGGGTGAGGGATTACATGCCTATATCATTTATGGATGCTATTTCCAAGACCTCGGACATGATTGACGCAGTGCCCAAGAACTGGGCATTTGTCCCCACTAGACCCACTGCCCCATAAAGGAATCGAGACACCAGACACACCAGACCACTACAGAGGGATGGGGGACGTGGTTAGATGGATGAGGAGACCTAGAGAGACCTCTGGAGGAGGAACTTGTGCTAGGAGGCTTGGGCACTCTGGCACAAGTGCACTAAAGGCAAGGCCCACATTGAGGTATGCTCAAAGAGTGAGCCGGATGAGGGGTTCTTCGTGTTGGTGCCAGGGGACTGGACCATGCAGTGCACAAATTATGTCCTCGGTTTGACCGTGACGATGGAGAATTATGTAGTTATTGATCATTTCTTCGTGGTTGGTGTCCCAAACACCAATGTAGTGTTGGGTGTCCAATGGTTGTACTCACTGGGGAGGGTCACCACTGATTGGAAAAAGTTAGAGATGTTGTTCACAGGCCCAGATGGGAAGCTGGTAGTGTTGAGGGGGATGCACTCTTATCCACCCCAGACAGTCTCCGCTCACAGGATAAAGGTAGATTTGCGACATGGGGATATAGAGTGGGCAGTGGAGCTAAGGATCTTGGAGGTAGGGGCTCTGACACGACCTGTGCCTCAAGACATACTGGTTTTGCTACAGAGGCACCAGGGGTTTTTTGGGGAGATCCCACCAAGCAGACCACCATATCGTGGGTTCGAGCACACTATTGAGTTGGAGGGAGTGCATGTGGTCATCACTACTCCGTATAGGCACCCCAAAGCATATCAGGACGAGTTAGAGAGGGTCATGCAGGAGTTGCTGAGGTTCGGACACATCAGGGCTAGCTCGAGTCCTTTCGCTTCTTCCGTGGTGTTGGTGAAGAAGGATGGGACACTACACATGTGCATTGACTACAGGGCCCTCAATAAGAGGACATTGAAGAACCATACCCTATCACGTGCATTGCTGAGTTGATGGACAAGCTTAGAGGGGCAAAATACTTCTCTAAGATAGATCTGCGCTTGGTGTATCACTAGATCCAGGTGATGGAGCAGGACATGCCTAAGACTGCCTTTCGTTCCCATTACAGACACTTTGAGTTCTTGGTGATGCCCTTTGGGCTAACCAACGCTCCAGCTAGATTCAAGTTTGGTATGAACCACATGTTTCGTTGGCAGTTGCAGCACTTTGTCCTTGTCTTCTTTGACGACATACTCATCTATAGCTTTACTTGGGAGGAGCACCTTCAACACTTGGAGGTAGTACTTTGCATACTAGAGGAGCAACAACTATATGTGAAGATGTCCAAATGTGAATTTGGACTGACAAAGATGTTGTACCTTGGACATGTGATTGTGGAGGTACACCAGGAGAAGATCAAGGCCATCTTGGATTGGCCAACATCTAGGAATGTGATGGAGTTGAGAGTGTTCCTGGGCATTTGCACTTACTATAGGGGGTTCGTGAGAGGATTGTTATAGCTTGCAACACCCCTCAACGATTTGACAAAAAGGGGGGCTTTTGAGTGGACATAGGTAGCACAGGAGGCCTTTGAGCACCTCAAGAAGGTTATGAGCAACTCTCTTGTTTTGACTTTGCAAGATTTCACAGGGCCATTTGTACTGGAGCGTGATGTTTTTGGTGAGGGAGTTGGGGCCGTGTTGACATAGGGAGGGCATCCTATTGCATTCGAGAGAAGGAAATTGCTACCCCATGAGCAGTTGTACTCTGTCTATGATAAAGAGATGCTCGTCGTGATGCATGCGCTAGCCAAGTTTAGTTAGTATCTGGTGGGAACTTGGTTCAAGGTTAAGATTGATCATAATAGTCTTCTATTTTTCTTGGAACAACAATCATTGGAGGATATGCAACAAAAGTGGGTAAGCAAAATCCAGGCCTATGACTTTGAGATTGAGTACGTTAAGGGCAAGCACAACATAGTAGCTGATGCACTTTCCTGGAGGCGCGCAATACTATCTTTGATGGATGTTACTCATGATTGGACGCTCAACTTTTGGTTGAATACTCCAAAGACAAGCAGGCTTGTGAGATATTGGATGGCACACACAGGGATGACAGGTTCCTAGTGATGGATGATGTGATCTACTACAAGGACAAAATATGCTTGGTACCAGGATTTCATCTCAAGGAGAGGATTATGCAGGCAGCCCACGATTCCCCTCTAGCAGGACACCCTGGGTTCCTCAAGACATATCGTGCCATCAAGGAGAGGTTCTTATGGCGGGGACTCAAGGGAGATGTACTGAGGCATGTGTTGGAGTGCTTAGACTGTTAAAGGAACAAGGTGGAGCTGTCACATCCCGCAGGTTTACTACAACTGCTTCCCATTCCGGAGAGGAAGTGGGAGAGCGTGTCCATGGACTTTATCACGGGGCTTTCGATTGCACAACGATGAGATTGTATTTACGTTGTGGTCAAAATATTGAACAAGTTTTCCCATTTCTTTGCCATCTCGTCGGGATCTTCAGCCTCTCAGGTGGCTGAGTTGTTCTTTCGGGAGGTCTTTTGATTGCATGGTCTTCCCAAGACCATTGTGAGTGACAAGGACAACTGATTCATGGGGGCTTTCTGGCAGGGATTGTTTCGGTTGGTGGGGACTAAGCTCACACCCAGCACCAGCGATCCCCCGCAGATTGATGGGTAGACTGAGATTGTAAACAAGTGGCTGGAAGGGTACCTACATAACTATGTGATGGGGCAACATAGGGCGTGGGTGAAGTGGCTTCATCTAGGAGAGTTCTGCTACAACACCACTTATCACTTGTCGATTGGTATGTCCCCTTTTCGAGCACTCTATGGATATGATGCACTTACTTTTTTTGCTATGATATTTGGAGATAATTGGGCCCCAGGAGCAAAGGATTGGGTTCAAGAGAGCCAGGAGATTCTCCGTGCTCTCAAGAACAGCGTGCAAGTAGCCCAGAATCAACAAAAGGTGTATGTTGATAGGCACAGTGTGGAGAGACAGTTTGAGGTGGGGGACATGGTCTACTTTTGCTTGCAACCTTATCGACAATCTTCACTTAAGCAGAAAGTGGCAAAGAAGCTCAAGCCACCTTTCTATGGGTCATACAGGGTGACCAAGATGTTCAGAGAGGTAGCTTATGAGTTGGAGCTACCTTTATAGAGTCGGATTCACAATGTGTTTCATGTCTCATGCCTGAAAAAGGCATTGGGACAACAGGTTACAGGAGCAACTGAGTTGCCTCCGTTGGATGATGAGGGGCATTTAGTATTGACACCAGAGACCATACTAGAGACACGAGGACGGAGGTTGAGGAATCGGGTCATCTGGGAGCACTTGGTCAAATGGAAAGATCTGTCGGACGAGGATGCCACTTGGGAGAGCGAGCAGATCTTACAACATCTAGCTTTGCAGTTGCTTGGGGACAAGCAACATTTGGGAGGGGAGGACTATAATGCCCCTTCCTAAATATTTTGCTAAGAAGAATGACATTTTTTCCAAGTTTGTCATTTTGGGGCCTAAAGTAATTTTTGGAGAGCAACTTAGGAAAAGAGGGTCGAAATCTTTTCCTTAGTGGAATGTGTGGGCCACTCTCCCACAAAATACGCACCCTCGGTGGAGGAAATTCGTAATGCTTAGGAAGGGGGCTCAAATTGTTGATGTAGGGACCCACTTAAGGAAGGGAGCAACATCATTTAGGGCCTTTTGATAATTTGCTAATCGGTTGTTGCTCTAGTTGCTTAGCGGAGTCACATAGTGCTGTTCAACACTAGAGTTTCCCAAGGAGGAACCTCAATGTTTCTTTGGTGGACTTCGAGTGCCACCCTAGGAGGGTTACTGCATCAACCTTTGGAGTTGGAGAGAAGTCCACGCAGGTGGTACAAATTCTGGGTCAGATGGGACGCATTTTTGGGAGCCACGCAGGGAGTGGAGGAGAGTAGTGCTGGAGTTAGGGGTTATAGTGTTTCCGGAGCATTCTCTGATCAATTTCAGGCAAAGGAGTAAGAATTGCAGGGGCAAAGAGCATCACTCATCAGTCATTCAAAATTCTGGAAGTGGGCCTGTGTCATCCTATCTAAGGACTGCGCAGTCTTTGTTGAGATAGTTTGTGGGGTGGCTTGTGAAGGGGATTTAGGAGTTGGGATTTGTGGGAGCTGGATTGGAGGGGATTGTGGAGAATTTTGCAGGCTTTGGTGGTGCAACAAACTCAGCATCTGCTACAGTTCAAATTATCTGCCTGTGGAGGAGGGCCAAGTATTTTGTGGTCAATTTTGGAGCATCAAAACTAGAGCAAACCCTTTCTGGGTTTTTCTGGGTTTTGGACAAGGATTCCAAAAATAATTTGGCAGAATTTTCTGAGCAGTTTTGAGGGTCAAATAGGGGTCTCTACATAGCCAGCAGTGCAGACTTTTGTAGGGGAAGCTCTTGCAGCAATTGGGCATTGATAGATCATTCACCTGAGGCTTGTAGCTTGCCTTGTGCAAGTCCAGGTGCACTCTTTCTATTTCATATTGTACTCCAGCAGATTACATAATAAAATTTCGTCCATTTTGGTGTGTTTAGAGCATTTTTGGTTTTCTGGTGTTTAATGAAATTTTTTTGTGCTGAATTGTGTTGCATGTTTTTGTTATCACTGTAATTTTTCCATTAGGAACATTACAATGTGGATATGTGAGTGCCAAATCCCAATGAACCAATGATAATTAAATTGAATAATTGAAATGGTATCAAAGGAGATGATGTGATATAGAAGATTTTAAGTATGGAAAGGATAACGGACACACCACTTCAATCCAGGTTTCCAAAGTAGTGCCCCTCTTATGACCCTAAGACATTAGAGGAGGTCCCACTAGACTGGGGTTAAAGATTAACCCCTCTGGTAATGTGAGAGAACAAGTTTATAGTCAAGATCGGTCAATCATCCATATCACCCCTTTATCCATGTTAAAATGCCCAAAAGATTAAGTAAAGGTACTCGTTTGCAAAATGGTCAAAGTACTTGTTGAGTGGTCGCTGACCTTCATCCAAGAAGAATGCTGGATGGTGAGAGTTGTATGACTGGTGTAGATGGTGGAGAAAGATTGGCATCTCATCATCAATGAACAAAAGTGTAGGGCTGCTTGCTTGCTGCCTATCAAAGATAGGAGAAAATTTCTCCTATGGAGTTACCCATTTTAGTGGGTAACAATACTTGCCGATAGATGACCCGCATTTCTTCAAGAAGAATGCTAGATGAGAGAGAACACTGATCAAAGCAACAGGTGGTGAACTCTGGCATAATGCTATCTGAAAACCATCATCGGGCTGCTGGCCAGCTGTCAAATAAGGAGAAAAGTTTTTCCTATGGGTTACCCACTTTTGGTGGGTAATAGGTTCCAGAAAAGGAAGACAGTTAAAATGATTAATAGTGACAATCTACAAGCAGAAGTACTTTGTTACATAGTGGAAGTCAAGAATGTCTTAGGCATTTAGCGTTTGGAACAGATATTTGATAATAGAGATAGGTTCGATCAATACTAGGATAGGCTTATTTTGTTTTACTTATTTAGGTCGGGCAATAGGACAGGGACTGTCAGTAAACATTCAGGGTACTTTAATGGGCATTGGGTTGGTCTGAGATGCATTCTAAACTTTAACCTAATACCTGGAGGCTGGCTGGAACACATTTCCCAGTAGCTTGGGTCTGTCTACAGATGAATGCATGGGCGTCGAGATGTTTTTGATACTATTTAGCTTGCTTTATTTCAAAATCCCTTCACCTATCTGGTTTGGAGTGTTCTAACTCCTTTCTCTTCTTGAAGTCATGGAAAACAATGTTCAATACGTAATCACTTCTTATATTTATCCTTCTATTCTTTGTTGCTCTTTCCATTCTTTAAGCCTCAAAAATGTAAACACCTTCATTTCTAATTAGTTGATTTGGTCCCCTTTTGAAAGTTCATAATACTGGACAGGATGGTTAATTCACTGTTTATTGGGGTCCACAATGATACTTTGAATTTGCATTACAAGCCCCTTCTTTTGATCCTGAAAGGGCATTGCAAAGAAAACGTTATTCAATCACTAATATTAAATTTGCCAGCATTTTAGGAATTTGTAGGAAATAAGTCACCAACTAGTGGTTAATTGTTTCCTTGTACATTCTACAGATTAATTTACTCGCAAGAAGTACCTTCAGAAGTGTTAAGTACTTACTTTTGCCTTCCTAGATTCTCAAAGTGCATTTAGTTTCTTTTGAATATTTGGTTTGCAGTGAGAATGTAGGTAGATTTTCTGTTGTTGATTAGTTTTTTTTTTCCCGTCTTAATTTATTTCATCATAGTGCAACACATTTATTTGTTTTTAACCACTTTAGCTTATGCTGATGCTATGGTGATGAGTAGTAAGCCCTCCTATTTTATGTACATGATAATATGAAACCAATTGTTGATGTCTGCTTTCTGGTCGCTTGTGTTTCTTTTAACTCACATGTTTTCTCAAAGCTGTTGATTCTCTCTGATGTTGGCTATCTCCATATGATGTGCTTTACAAGTGCATTGATTGTAGGGCCAATTAAGAATTTAGATTTCTTTGCTATTTGAAAATAATGTCAAGAATGTACCATGCAATTTTCCTAAAGTGAAGAAATTAGAATATAGCTATGCAGTTATTCCTTGATTCAATTCTGAAAGATATCGAATCATTCCAATGGGAAGTTATCCATCTATTGCTGACAGCAAAAACAATAGATATGAACTGTAAGGGATCTATCACTTTAACTGTTCCAATATTTCAATTAGATGTTTTGGATTGACACGTTAGTCCAGGACAAGAAATCTTTCATAGAATATTCTTTTTTGTGACTGGTTAATTTGTAGTTTTCTTTTGGCTGAAATAGGTAAATCAATCAGTCATGAAGAAGTTGAAGATAGTTTGGGTGAAAAGAGGCTAATGATGTCCTGTTTTCCAAATAATACATGTTTATATTGGAATGCAAACATCGCAGTGGGGTAACGAGATGTAAAATTTGCTTGAAAACATACAGCAAAAATACACAACAAAAATCTAGACAAGAAAACTAATATCTTTCATTAAAATATATTACACATCTAAGTTGCAGGAAACGTGGGTCTAGGGTCCGTTTCCGTACGGAAACGAAACGGAAACGCGTTTCCGCGTACCGTACGGCGTGGAAACGCGTTTCCGTCCGTACGGGCGCGTTTCCACACGTTTCCCAGGTGTTTCCACACGTTTCCACGGACGGAAACGCGTTTCCACGCCGTACGGGCCCCGTTTCCCACAAATAACACTTGTTTTTATTATTTATTTTTTTTTTTTTTTTTTTTTTTTTTTTTTTCTTCTAATTAATTTAATTTTTTAGGGTTTCTAATCACTTCTAGAAACCATTTCTCAAAGTTATAAAATAGCAGTGCCTCTCATTCTCTCATCATTATGATTGCACATATATATATTAATAATTTTAAATGTTTTTAATATATATATATATATATATTATATATATATATATATATTCGCGTTTCCCCGTTTCCAAAATTTGGGGAGGTCGCGTTTCGTTTCGCTTCCGCGTTTCGTTTCGCTTCCCCGTTTCCCCGTTTCGTGCAACTTAGTTACACATACATGATTTGATTTTCATGAGATCTTGTGTATACTGTATCCACATATCTGTTTTGACAATATCTTTTTGTTATTCTTAGAACATCCAGTTGAATTTTTAAATTTCACCCATCCTACATAACTCAACACTGACACAAGCTTTGACCGATATGACCTTTAATAATTTGTCTTTACTGCCTATACAAAGTGAACATTATATGCTTAAAAATTAAGAATCATCTTCAATTTTCATGTGTTTGTAAATTTTAATTTGACCCAATCACCGGTTTTCAATTTCAATAAGTTTTTCTCAATTTAATGCTTATTCATAAATGCATATTCATCTGAACTTATAAATGAAAACACATTGAATCATTTACTTCAAATACTTAGAGGAAACTTAGAAAATCAATTACATAATAGACAGTTTTTTTTGGGCAATGCCCTTGGAAAAATCCCTAACAGAAAATCAGTAGTGAGAGAATTTTATTATAGGCTCACAGAAAAAAATGAGTTTACAGAAATTTTTTTCAGCAATAAATACAGTACTTGTTTCAAAAACTGTGCCCTTTCACCACCTCGATTTTTGTGTCTGAATTGGCAGCCAAAAATGGCCTCGAAATATGTGTGGTGATGCCTCGATTTCTGTGTTATAATTTTGCTTTGTAATTATGTTCCTTAAGAAGCAGTTAAATTCTCCTTGAAGATTGGTTTCCCCTTGTGGGCTTTTCCAGGGTCATTGGACCAAAAGTAAGTGTCTAATTTATTGGTGTTCTTGCATTTTATTCTTCTTATCAGCGGGTAAGTGAAGTGAAAATGTAGAGTAGTCCTAAATGTTTCAAGCTACTTTGCATAAAGTTTAAATCAGCTAACTGTTTGGGGTTTGGGCATTAAACCATATGCTAAAAACATGAAACTGGGAGGGCCACAGAATTTTCTACGTTTTGTGCCTGATTTGGCAGCAATAAGTGCCCTTGAAATCTGTGTCATGATGCCTCGATTTCTGTGCCTAAACTAGAAACAATAAATGCCCTCGAAAATATGTGCAGTGACACCTTGATTTCTGTGCCAGAACTGTTGGAATATTATCCTTGGTTTTTGTGCCAAATCTCTTGGAATTGATGCCCATTCTTGCTGCTCCCTTTTTTTCTTCAGTGCTTCTTTTCCTCTCTACTTAATAAATGAATAATAATAATGGTGTGTTTTTCCTAGACTGTCCTTTTATGTCTTATTATAACGGTTGTGACTTAAACCTATGATTTAATTGCTCAGGTTAAATCCTTGGCTAGTAAGATCTACGACTGTGATATAATTTATTATTATCACAATCTGGATCATTTAAGTCACTTTCTTCATTAATAATGCAAAAAAGCCATTTTAACTTTATAAAATAACGTTAATGTTCTAGAGACAACTTTTGGACATTCTCCCACATGCTAGTCACCAAGCCAATGTGGAAGACACTTCTCTGAGCTAAAATTTCCAGAGTCCCTTTTAGTGAGGAAGGTGTTTGTTATGAACATAATGTGAAAATTTCATGCTATGAAATTATTCTGCAGCTGAGAAAATTTCTCTACGAAATTTTATTTCAGTGACTGAAATTAATTCTTCTAACTGTAATTTAATTATGCAGTTTATTGCTTACGACAACAACGAATTAATCACTATTGCAAACTACACAAGTAAATTCTGCGGAAAATAATAGCGCTGGAAACTGAGAAATATTCTAGCACACACAAAAATTAACAGTTATTTTTGGACAAATGTCCTTGGAAAACTCGGTGCAGCAACTGAGGGTTTTATATTATTATGCAACAGTGAAATTCTGATTACAATTTGGATGCTGAAAACTGGCAATCCACAACAAGAAATATGGTTGAAATTATATAAGGGAATTACCTTTTGCTCCACGAGCAACCCCGACAAAACTCTGCCTTAGAAAGCTCGTCCCCCTGTACTCTCTGCCTAGGCCTCTACGCAATGCGTGCGCAGATCCTTTGATGTCTAGCTCAGAACTGCCTCTGATCAAGTCGTTCCGCCTGTCTCTGCTATGGGAAATGATTCTCCGGCCTTCTGGAAGACTTTCTAGGCCTCTGGAAGCTGAATCAATTTTTCCCACAGCTAAGTCAAATTTCCCTTTGAAGATGAATGCACAGTCCTCTGTGTTGCCTCATTGGGAATAACTCGACCTCTTGCTGCTGCCTCTCTGGATTTGGAAAACTTCCTCTGGATCACTGTCCCTGCGACTCACTGTCGCTGCGTCCTTCTTTGGCTTTTCGGCAACAACGGTTGCTCTTTAGAAATCGAACTGCCCAAGGAAATCGAACTCAACAAGTGTTCTCCATCTTCTGTTAGACCTCCAACGACTAAGATTAAATCTTAATCAAGGGAAAATATCATATCGAAGTTGATCCGGTTGAGTTTCTAGATAATTCACACTTTATCTTAATTAATTCTGATTAATTAACTAATTTTCCTAAGCTTAAACTTAAGAAACATTAAAAAATAGGTTAATAATCTAATTGAGACACTTCTAGGTGAAATCTCCAGAAACTATTTCTAGGTTATGGAAAACTCATGTGTTTTATCTTCTCCACAAAGTTTCGAGACTAGAACACCTCCGATGCTATAGGAACTAACACTCCCTCTTAGCGAGGAAGGTGTTCTCTCTAGTGCTGCACATTCTGCCACAACACCTTGTCTTTGTACAACCCTCTGTAACGCTGCTGATGTCTCGCGACTGTGACTGCCTACCACTGCGCACCAACCACTACGCAACTCTGATGCTGGATTTGTGTTGTTGTTGACACTGCTATATTGTTGCCAACTCTGCATCTACACTGCAAGTCCCTCTCATCTATTGTTGCTGCAACTGCAACTACTGCAACTAAGAAGCATCCTAAATACTGAATCAATTGTGTCTGCTACATTCGTCTCCTGAGTCTTTGACTGCTACTAGCCATTGCACTGCCTACTGAAGAATATGCACTGTTGTTGACTCTGCATCTGTGCTACTTTGCACTGCTGCCAACACTGCATTGTGCTCCTTAACACCTGACTACTATTAGTCTGCAACTGTCACTCTGGATTTGACTGCATCACTAACACTGATCCATCCTGTTACTGAATATTGTGGGCCTCCATAGCAAGGTAATGATCCATGAGGAGGACACCTCAATGGACCCTACCCAAACTCTGCAACTCTAGGACTACAACTCCATGTCGTCTTACCTCACTCTTGGAGGTATAGCTGCATACATAGAAAAGTCTTCCTCCAACTTGGAGGCCAACTTGTCTACCTCAGCAAACGTTGCCTGTTGGTCTTGCTTCTCATGCTTGTCCTTCTTCTTGAGAGGACATTGCGTATTGTAGTGACCAAGCTCACCACATCTGAAGCACTTGACCTTTGATAGGTCCTTCTTCTTCTTTTTTTCTCCTTGCCCTTGACTGGGACCCTTAGATGCTGGGGCTAAATTCTCCTCTTCCTTCTCACCCTTCACGACCTTGCTGTTGCTTCTTTTGATGGTGCTCTTTACTAGAGTTCGCCTCAACTCTTCTTGCTATAGATCCTATCCCAACCAAGCAATGCGTCTCTGCCCAGGATGCTTTGCATAAACACATTCCAGTCCTCTGAGACACTGTTCAGTGCCAATTGTACGAGCTTTGTGGGTTGGGGTGCCTCCCCAACGGCTGCAAGCTAATCTTTGATCTCTTGAATCTTGGCGAGGAAGGGATCTATGCCTTCACCCTTTTGCATCTTGAAGTTTCTCAACTTTTCCTGGTGTTGTGCCGGACAAATCGCTCTTGTAGACGAGCGATCTCCCTAGATTCAAAAGAGATCTAGTAACAAACAAAACAAGTGACTGCTACCTTTCCTTAATTTATAGCTGAAGTATGAAATATGCAAGAGCCTCTTACTTTTCTACAAAATGCTTGTGGAAGTCCTTCCAATGCTTTCAAAAGCCTTTCCTCATTACTTCGAGGAAAGATCTGCATAAACAGAAACAAACAAGGCATAAAATCATAACGTAGATAAAGGTGAAACACAAAGTGAATGAAAATTACAACATAGCATATATCATAAGGTTTAACCAATATTCAGTTATAAACTATGCAAAAGGTCAAGGAGCTTTGCAAAGAGCATTAGAACAAGTGCAAATAGGAAACAAACAATTGCTTGTATTAATGTTAAACAAGAAGAAGCAATACAACCTTGCCTTGATGATGTAAGCCTCCTCCCAATGGGTCTCCAATCCTCCCCTTAGGTGACAAACTTTCCAGCCCTAGTCCAACATAATAAGTTTACATTCAGAAGTCCTCTCCTTACCCTCTGGTCTATGTTGAATTTATCGGCTAAGAGGAGGAGGTATGAGATCTTCTTCTCAAGAGATGAGATCCATAAAAAGGAAATTAGGGCTCCACAAAGGTAGGAAGTTTGCTCCATGAACAGACAGATGAGGCGCAAGTATGTAGAGGTTTGAGGCCTTTAGTTGGGAAATATTCCTCTAACAAGGCTTCTAGAAATCACTTTTTATTTTTACTTATGTTAAGACATTTGCATAGTTTTTAGTGGAAGACAAAGCTCAAAATGGCGCAGATCACTATGGTAGAAACTACGCTTGCACAGATACTTGCTAGGAAACTGCGCAAGTGCTTAAAAATAGGTTTTTGGGTAATGTAATCCATGATTCTTGTTGTCTTTGGGATTATCTTGCTTCCAACATTGTAGGGGAATGCTTGGAACACTTCATCGAATAGCGAGAGATCAAGATTGGTAGTCATTTTCCTAATGGTGACAAAATGACGTGTATTACTTGGAGAAACATCTTCCATTGCTCCTAACAACACTGATATAGCTGGGAAAGACCATCCCACATCTCCTTGGCAGTATTCTTGCCAGATATATGTGAGACTATATGATCTCGGACTGTATCTAGGATCATCCGCTTCACCTTCGCCATTTCCTTCTTGTACTCCTTGAGCTGATCGACATCCCGGGGTACTGCCACCACATTATCTATATAGGCTTTCAAGCCATAGTCAACTAGAAGGAAGGACATCCTAGCCTCCCAGATGACATAGTTGGAGGCTCCCTTCAACCTATCTTGATCTCTAAGCCCAGTTGTGGCCATCTCTAAAATTGGTCGAAAATCTCCCTCTTTCCCTTTGCTCGGCTGCTAGATCTGCTACACGCACTCCCTTCTGGAGTGTGGAAATTTGCTCACAGCGACTACCAATTTGCATCTGGAAAAATTAGATCTCTAAAACTCGAGATCCCTTGAGAGGAATTTTCCCTCTATGTGTGTTATTTCTCTCCCACTCGGTGTTGATTATGCTACTGCAAACTATTGCAAAACCCTTTGCGCCCAACCAAGGAATCTGCTCAGTGAAAATCTGAGTTGTTGTTGCTCCCTCTATCTGTTGGAATCACTATTCTGGGCAACTCGAATATTTTGCCACCTTGCAACTGAAAATTGAGCCCTTGCCCAACAATTCGCACGACCTGGCTAGGCATTGTGCAACCTCTGATAATTTTGGCTTGTTGCTCCCTTTGGACAACGAAATTCTCTTCTTCCGCTTCTGAGCTTCCTGACTGATTAATCACGATCTGATACTATGTGAAAATTTCGCACTCCGAAATTATTTTGTAGCTGAGAAAATTTTGCTACGAAATTTTATTGCAGCGGCTGGAATTAATTCTTCTAACTATAATTTAATTATGCAGTTTATTGCTTATGGCAACAACAAATTAATCACTACTACAAACTACACTAATAAATTTTGTGGAAAATAATAGTGTTGGAAGTTGAGAAATATTCTAGCACACACACAAAAATTAACAAAATTATTTTTGGAAAAATGTTCCCGGAAGAACCCAACTTGGGAAAATCGGTGCAACAACTGAGGGTTTTATATTATTATGCAACAATGAAATTTTAAGTACTATTTGGATGCTGAAAACTAGCAATCCATAGTAAGAAATCTGGTCGAAATTCTATTAGGGAATTACCTTTCCTCCACAAGCAACCCCGACAAAACTCTGCCTTAGAAAACTCGTCGTCTTGGACCCTCTATGCAGACCCTTTGACGTCTAGCCCGAAATTGCCTTTGATCAAGTCGTTCTGCCTGTATTTGCTGTGAGAAATGATTCTCCGGCCTTCTAGAAGACTTTCCAGGCCTCTGGAAGCTGAATCAATTTTTCCCACAGATAAGTCGAATTGCCCTTTGAAGCTGACTACGCAGTCCTCTGTGTTGCCTCACTGGGAATAACTCGGCCTCTTGCTGCTGCCTCTCTAAGTTTGGAAAACTTCCTCCGGATCACTTTCCCTATCCCTCACTGTCTCTGCTTCCTTCTCTGGCTTTCTGGCAATTGCTGCTGCTATTTGGGAATCAAACTGCCCAAGGAAATCGAACTCCACAAGTGTGTTCTCTATCTACCCTTCGAATTCTTGTAATCTTCTGTTAGACCTCCAACGACCAACATTAAATCTTAATCAAGGGCCAAGATCATATCAGAGTTGATCCGTGTAAGTTTCTAGATAATTCACACTTTATCTTAATTAATTTTGATTAATTAATCAGTTTTCCTAAGTTTAAACTTAGGAAACATAAAAAAATAGATTAATAATCTAATTGAAACACTTCTAGGTGGAATTTCCAGAAACGATTTTTGGGCTATGGAGAACTTCTGTGTTTTAGCCTCTCCACAAAGTTTTGAGTCTAGAACACCTCCGATGCTACAAAAACTAACACATAATATATAAGTAATAATTAATAACTAATTAGCATATTGAAGAGACATCTTTTAAATGACATGTCTATTCGTGAAGGGGCACCTTGCCTAGGATATAAGCAGGGCCCTCATTTGTAACTACAACATATCATATCAATTGCAAATTCAAGATTCTTATATATAAATATTACTTCTCCTATAAATGGATATTTACATTTATAGATATTATGAATATTCCATTGAGTAGAAACTTTGTTCACTACATTGGTATCAAAGCTTCATTCTTTGATCCCAACCATTAGTCATTCTGATCTGACATTTGATTTGGCCTTTGGCCATCAACCCTTCATCAAATTTATTGTCATTTTGATTGAGGCTTATAGCTACAATTGTTTTTGGAGGTTCTCCATTTTTCCATCAAGTCTTTGGCCACACACACACACAGATATATATTAAAAAAATTAATATAAAAATAAATAAATTATGTTGACCATCGTACAAGAATAACCCCTGTAGAGAATCACTATCATACAAATTATATGTTATTATTTGCATTCATATAGCCATTTCCAGTCAATCACACGTCTACCATGGTAGCGGGATGAATTAAGCGATACCATATATATCCTCGTCATAACAGTCATCCACCAACAATTCCTTCCCAATCGCCAATTGCACTTAGCATTGTCATCATAAAAATATGTCATGTTTATCGTTATACCTCGGTGCATCCACCCATTGTAGAACTGTTGTCCGATCATATAGCCACGCGATAAGCTACTAAGTTGTTTTGTTTTATGGCTTCAACTATATGGACCACCATTCTGTCCACAATACGATTAGTTGTTACTTATTAGCTCTGATGCCATATATCCTTCCATATCTGCTGTCAGTCAATCATATCACGCAAACCGTACAATCACCTCTTTTGCCACCCAACAAATCCGCTATTATCATCACCACAAATCTACTGTCAACTTGGAAATTGCTATCACAATAAAATCTCTGCACATAAAACACCAATCGAGGAACATCCTTATACACAATTATCAAACCATCCATGATATTTGTTGAGAAATGTAACTATGCTTGGTCCTCATAATTATTATTATATTCATATCATTATATATCTATTTTAAAGCAAGAAGAAAAAGAAAAATGTAATTTTGAAAAGCATGGGTTTCATGCTCTATTTTATTTTGTCAATTAGGTTAAGCATGCTCTTCATGCTCTAGGGTTTATTGAGTCAATATAGTCCTTGCCATTTGTATAAGACCCTTATGGGTGTGAAATTTCTAACACGAAATTCTACTGCAGTAACTAATTTATTTCTCCTACTTATTTTCCACAATAAGTTATTCACAAAACCCTTTAGTAAACATCAAAGTAAATTCTACTGAAATTGTCACATAATAGCATAGAGAAAAGAACAATGAAATACAAGCACAAGAACCAATCACATCAACACAGTTATTTTTGGACAATAGTCCCCGAAAAACCTAATGCGGGAAAACTGGTGCAGTAGATGAGGGTTTATTTATTATTCTTCAGCAACCATCTCTTTACAAGGAATGATTTTCAGAACATAGAGAAACCTCTGAGAAAACACCTAAGATAATTTTACTCCACCCTTTGGAGAAATTTTGACACCTAAGAGACGCTCTAGCCTCCATTGTGTCACCTCTGCGTCATCTTTGCGTGAGGACTGCGTCCCTAGCTGCACTGCCTCTTTGAGCTGTCCCTATGTGGTGCCCCTCTGATGCACTACGTCCCCTCCTCAGTCTCCGACTGATGCTGATACCCTTCTCTGCCTTCACCCTGCAACTCTCCCTCTGAAATCAAACTCTTACTTCTTGAGAATCGATTTCCCTCAAGTTATTGAGTATTTGCCCGATATGTCTCCAAATGACTCTCAAGTCTTCATTTATACTTTTTTCTGTTGAGATATCAACGACCGTGATCTAATCTCTAATCAACGACTAAGATTAACTTAGACTTGATCCTCATCTCTTAGAAGCTTCTCACCCATATTTTCATTAATATCCATTAATATTTTAATTTTCCTAAGTTTAGACAGGAACCCCATTAAAAATATTAATTATTTTAATAAAATGCAATCCGGGTGGAATTTCACCAAACGATTTCTGGGTCTTGGAAATCTCATATGTTCTAACCCTTCCACAAAATTTCGGAGCTAAAGCACATTCGATGCTACCCAAAAATCAACACTCCCTCTTAGCGAGGAATGTGCTCTAACAATACTTTCCAGCAAAAGTATCACACTGATCCACAACATCGTCCTCACCGTTGCTGATGCTCGGTTTGCTACCCCTCATCCACTGCGTTGCTGCAATTTGTATTGCTGCCCATGACACTGACATTGTCACTGCTGCATCTGTACTACAACTCCCTCTTAAGAACTGCAATATCTGTTTCTGCTACTGAAACAGATTCTCAATCATCCCCATCTTTGCCCTGAAATAAACAAACTTTGTTCTTCCTAGAGCCTTGGTGAGAATGTTTGTCACCTGTTCTCCTGTTGGAGTGTACTGTAACTGTACTGCACCTCGCTGGCCACAGTGTCTGATAAAGTGACACCTGATGTCAATGTGCTTCAATCGATCATGAAAAACTAGATTCTCAGAGAGCTTGATGCAACTCTGATTATCGCACAAAATGTTGGTCGCTTCCATCCTTCTCTTGAATAAATTCACAAGCAACTTCCTAAGCCATATGGCTTCACACAATGCTGTGCTAGCTGCCATATATTCAGCTTCAACTGAGCTTAGAGCTACGGACTTCTATTTCCTACTACACTAGGAGTTCATTCTTGATCCAATGTTGAAACAGTACCCAGTGGTACTTTTTTGATCTATTGAACTTCCAACCAATCTGCGTCAGTGAATCCACTCAGCGTGATATCATTGCCTCGGGTGTACATTAATCCAATGCTCGACTGTTCCTCGTATATATCTGAGGACATGCTTGGCTGCTGCCCAGTGTGCCCTCTTTGGTTCCACCATGAATTGACTGAGGGTGTTGACAACGTAACATATGTTTGGCCTGGTATTGATTAGATACATCAGGGACTCTATGAGCTGCTTGTATAAGGTGGGATTTACTTATTTATCTTCAGATGCATCAATCTTCTTCCAGTTGGTAATCATTGGAGTAACCATAGGTCTACAGTCTTGCATTCTGAACCTTTTTAAAATTTCTGTAGTGTATATCCCTTGTCCAAGGAAAATTCCACCCTTCTGTTGCCAAACTTCCAACCCCAGAAAATAATGCATCCGTCCCAAATCCTTCATGTCAAATTCTGTAGCTAGGTTTTCCTTGCAATCTTTGATGAGCCTCGATGAACCTGTCAAAAAAGGTCACCCACATATAACACCAGAATTAGAGACTCATTCTCTACAATCAGATAGTAGAGGTTGTGATCTGCATCACTCTTGACGAATCCCATCTTCTGCAAGTAACCATCAATTCGACCATACCATGCTCTAGGCGCCCGTTTAAGCCCATACAAGGCTTTCTTCAAGCTACATACATGAGTTTTCTTCTCATGTGTCTCAAAACTCTCTGGTTGTTCAATGTATACTTCTTCTATCATCTTGTTCAAGAACACAACCTTGACGTCCATCTGGTGAATCTCCCACCCCATATGTGCTGCAAGGGATATCACAGATCTAATAGAAGTATACTTGGCTATTGGAGGTGAAGGTTTCTTCGTAGTCTATCTCTTCCTTTTGAGCATACCCCTTAGCCACGAACCTGGCTTTGTATTTTTCCACACTGCCATCTGCAACATATTTGACCTTGTAGATCCATCTCGAACCTACAACCGATCTGTCCTGAGTTCTTGGTATCACTTCCCAGACATCATTGATCATTATGGAACTGTATTCCTCCACCATAGTGTCTACCCATACTTGATGCTAAATGACCTCCTGAAAACTAGAGGGTTCTCCAACTTGAGCCACCAAAGCTTGGTATCTATCTGGTTGTCTACGCTCCCTTTTCTCGTTCTTAGGAGCTCCAATGAAATCCTTTGCATCCCGTAGTATCTGTCAAAGTTCCCGGCTCATTTTTCCACCGGTAGTGGGTAGATCTATTTGCTCCTCCTCCTGAGATTCCACCCGTTGTGATGCCTTTGGATTCTTGTCCTTTGGAGAAAAACTGGTGCTGATTTTTGGTGGTCAAAGTGGCTAGACCAATGGATCATCCTTTGACTGCTCTTTGGAAGGCATTTGTCGAGATTTCCTAAAAGTTCTGTTCTTCATGAACTTTACATCCCATCGTACTATGATCTTTCTATTTCTTGGAAGGTAGATTCTATATGCCTTAGCATTCTCGCTATATCCCACAAGATATCTGTTGGAAAATACTGAGAAGGGGGAGTGAATTAGTATTCATTAGCAATTAGAACTTTTAAATCTTTTCGGAGCATTAGTTAATCTTCAATTATTATTAATGTTTATGCAGTAATAACAGTAAATAAAAGAACACAGGAAGCACAAAAATTTTAGGTGGAAAACCCCCTTCTGGGTCAAAAACCACTGAACACTTATTTAATAAATTCTTTAATCTTCAGCCCCAACTGAAATGAAAGCAAAAACTTTCTAGAATTCTAGAAAAACATTATTCTCTAGCTCCCATTGGAAGGACGCCCCAATGCCCTGGTTTCTTCAGTAATCAACTGAATGGATGCCCCAACACCCTAGACCAACCTATCACCCTGAAGTGTTCACAGGCTCCAACCTGTAGGCGACTTCATGCACATGCCTAGCACCTCCCTGCCACCCTATAATGATTGAAATGAGACAAGAGTGTGGATTCTCGTACCAGGGACAATGATCCACGATACAATATGATTTACAATGATTTTGACCGAACACCCAACCACACTATGACATGCAACCCAACCATGACATCATCCCAACAGAGACTCCTATACCTCCCAACAATGCCTTTTTGACTCTATGCAGATTGATTCTTTTACAATAATGACTCTTCCAATGATGACACTTTTATAAATGTCTCTTTTACAACTTTACAATGATGACTCTTGGACTTGACACTCTTCACAATATACAAATGGCTATCATGTCTTTAAAGGATGTCCGACTGCAATGCTTCCTTTGATTTGATACTTCAACTCTTGAATGCTCGCTTGATGCTATCCTTGAATTTTCTTCTACTTGCATGCAAATTTTCCCAGCGAAACCCAATCTCAAAAGGGAAAATAAAATACTCTTCAACTTACCTCTGCTTTCAATGTTCTTGTCACTTTTGTTGTTGACTTGTTGCAGTAGTAGACAAAGACTCCCACTCTTGATATAGGCTTGGACTCTATGTAAGACTATATCCAAAACTGACCTAAAGATATATATAATAGAAACTGATGACAAACCCTAGATTTGTGATGAACAAAGTTCTGAGTACAACAACAGAGGCCATTCTATCAACTATGACAAGACAAGTAACATGAACTTACAACATCATATAGATTTCGCAGACTTGGTGTAGCATCAAATGTGTAGTATCAAGAATAGGACATCCAAAATGTGGTATCAAAACTAACTGTGACATATAGAGACATAGAGATATAACCGAGACCCTGTATATACTTGCGTTGTCTTGCAAAAACAGATGTCAGAGATGATACTCAAAATTCAAATGTAAACACTTAATCATACATACCTTGCTGTAGGAGACTTACCCTTGACTGTTGATGTGTGGTCCTTACTGCAGTGATCCTTGAGTACATGCTTTTTCTTGCCTTCTAGGAGTTCGATATTGAATTTGTTGTATCTATGTAATTTTGGATCTCCAGGGTCTGAAGTTTCGTCCTGTGGTAGCCTTGTGAGTCCTCTTTGCAACCCCACAAGTTTGATCAAGATTGGATTCTTCAAGAAAGAGTTATGCTCAATCTCCCACGATGACCTGATTATAGCCTAGTTCAATAGAGCGAAATTGTACGAAGTGCCACGTGTCACTATTGCGACCTTCGGCCTTGAAAATGCTACTCAACAAGCTACAGTTCGTCCTCTTTTTGTGACTATTTACGAAAATTGAATCCAATGCTTAGAGAGAAAGTTATGTCGATTTTCCCAAGGTCACCTGTTTGACATGGAATTCGGAAGCTTACAAAAAGCCAAACTTCCTCAGATCATATCTTCGAAAATATAGCGAACCAAGATCTGAAATTCGGTCACGAGGTTCATCAAGATTTCGGCTCAAATGGGTTTTAATTTTAGCTTCTGAAGCTTTTCAGAAAAAAATGTTATAGCGAAAATGCCACGATGACCTGTTTGAAGCCACAAAATCCCAACAAGAGGAGGATATGAGGGTCATTATTTATATGAATGTCTTGAGTTGAGAGGGTCCTCAATAAGTGAATGTTGGAGGGATTTTAGGAGCAAAAAAATATTATTAATTATTGACTATTCAATGACCACAACCAATTATGATTGCCATGCCACAACCCCATAGGGTTTTAGCCCACTAACTGGGGTTACTAACTTCAAACACAAATAACTCTGAAACTGTGAAGAACTGGGAGGCGTACCATATATCAACGGAAACATCTCGATGAGTAGAATCCATCGAGAAGATCTTTGATGCAAAATAATATGAGTTGTAAAGTCAAAATGCCCTTGCAAGATCGGGGTAGCCCCTGGTGCTGCTTGGGTTGACATCATTGACAACCACTAATCAACAATATCCTTTTTCTGCAATTGGATCCAACTTCTTCCTCCTTTCTTCAGGAATATGGCAGTATGCCAAGCTCCCAAATATTCTGAAATGATTCACTTCAGGCTTCTTGCTGGTGAAGACACTCTCCGAAGTAATCTTACCTAATGCCCTGTGAGGAGTCCTGTTTTGGACATATACTGTTGTGTTGCATGCTTCTGCCCATAGAAATTTGGGCATATCCTGATCATACAACATTGCCCTCATTGCTTCAACAATAGTTCTGTTCTTCCTCTCAGCTACTCCATTTTGCTCCAGATTATATGGAGTTGTCCATTCCCTTTTGATGCCTTCCTTTGCGTAGAAATCAGTGAAGTCCTTATCAATATATTTTCCACCATTTTTTGAGCGCAACACTTTTATCCTCTTTCGTGTAAGATTCTCAACCAAAGCTTTGAACTTTTTGAATCGATAAAAAATCTCATCCTTGGTTTTTAGAAAGTAGATCCAAGTCTTCCAGGAATGGTCATCAATGAAGGTGACGAAGTATTCGGTACCACTAAGAGCTTTTGTGGACATGGGTCTGCAGATATCTGAGTGTATCAAGCCCAAAACACTCTTTGCCCTACTGTTACTTCTGGAATAAGCCGCTTTGGCGTACTTGCCGAGTACGTAACCTCTGCATACATCGTCTCGTTTGGTACTAAATTTTGGAACTCCTCTGACAATTTCTTTGAGAATTCTTAGATCTCCATGGTGTAAGTGCCCCATCCTTCTGTGCCATAGTTCATTGAAATCTTTTTCACAATTGTTGCTTATCAATGCCATTGGAGATTCTAGCTGTAACTTATACATTCTGTTACTTCTGACTCCAATTTGGGCCTTCTTCTTCCAACTCGGATGTTTAACATATACTTTCTTCCCAATGAAGAAAACATCATAGCCCTTGTTCTGTAACAAAGATACAAAGAGTAAGTTCATTCCTTATGCAGGCACATGCAACACATTGGTAGCTCGAAGGCAATCCCCTGCTTCTGTGTGAAAAACTACAGTACCTCTTCCTACTAGGGTACATTTTGAGTTATTTCCTATGGTGATTTGGAAGTTCATCTGTTCTTCTTGATAGCTCGAGAAATATGCTTGTATTCTCGTCATGTGCGCAAAAGCCCCACTATCAATATACGAAACCTCAGAGAAAGCAAAACTTGCCAAGAAAGCGACTTCTTCTTCCAGTCTGGAAGCTAACATAGAATTGTCGTGATCCATTATATTCTTCATTCTTTCCTCTTTCCTGGGAGAACTGTGTGAGTCCTTTTGAGTTATTGCTCTAGCATCATTTCATGACTCATTGCAGATTCTCTAATCCTGTTGCCCGATCTTTGCTCTGATACCATGTGAAAATTTCTAACACGAAATTCTACTGCAGTAATTGATTTATTTCTCCTACTTATTTTCCACAATAAGTTATTTAAAAAACCCTTCGGTAAACATCAAAGTAAATTCTACTGCAGTTGTCACATAATAGCATAGAGAAAATAACATTGAAATACAAGCACAAGTTTCAATCACATCAACACAATTATTTTTGGACAATAGTTCCCGAAAAAATAATGCCGGAAAACCGGTCCAATAGATGAGGGCTTATTTATTATTCTTCACCAACAATCTCTTTACAAGGAATGACTTTCAAAACATAGAGAAACCTCTGAGAAAACACTTGAGATAATTTTCTTCCAGCCTTCGGAGAAATTCTGACACCCAGCAGACCTTCCAGCCTCCACTGCGTCACCTCTGTGTCATCTTTACATGAGGACTGCGTCCCTAGCTACTCTGCCTCTCTGAGATGTCCCTTATTTGCCTTTAACAATAGCTTTGCCTTCCACAAGACCATCCTTCACTTGTCATCACTGGTTATGGTAAGTTGTAGCCAATACCAGTCCTCAAGCATGCACCCAAATAAGCTACTAACGCTGCGGCTAGGTCCCTCTTCTTGGCTGTTGTTCCATGTAGGAGTATAGGGCTAACACCAGCCCTTATACTCACCCAACAACCCATAGATTAGGGCTCTGTCTCCTTGCACTCCTTGTGCAATCCGCTGTCCCAAAGCAGTGCTAAACTCATGACTAGGCTTCCTCTATACAACGTATAGGAGCCTTCTTCAACTGTAGATGTAGGGAAGCATCTAGTCCTTCTTTTGCTGCAGAATAAGGCCCGCGGTTAGTGCACATCTAGACTATGACTATGGCACAAACTGAATTGCAGCTAGGGCTCTTTTGAACAGCGTGAGGTCTCTTCTTAGGACTGCGTATAGGTGCCTCCTCTTGCCTCATTGACTGCGTCCTAGGGCACCCTTAAATGCTGTGGTTAGGACCCTCCTTTCGCTGCCTATAGAACCCTCCTTGACTGTGGCTTTGGACAACATATGAGAAGCATATAGAAGGCTTGTCCTTGCTGCGTAGATAAACCCTCCTTGATTGTGGCTAGGTGTCTTCTTCATGACTCCTACAGGACAACGTTTAGGGCACTTAAGGACAACGACTTAGGGTCTATTCTAGACCTACATTTAGGGCACATAGATAGTGTTAGAGCTTTTCCTTATTGCGCTATAGAAGCCTCCTCCATGACTGCGTCTAGAGCTAGCGCTTCTCCTCTAGGGCAACATATAAACCTTCTCCTAAGGACAACGTTTAAGCCTTCTCTTCTAGGCCTCTTTTTCCACTAAAACCCAAATGAGTGGAGAGAGAGACCACAAGAGATGAGTGACCAAATGACTTGAAGGCCACCTTTATTTATAGTAAAACGTTGAGGACAAGTGGGGGTAATTTGGTTGCTGGCCAACCTTGACCAATTGTCACATAACACAAATAAATTCATATCTCCATGAATACATGTCGGAATCGGATGATCTTTAGATCAATCCTACACCTCTCGACGAGAGGAATCCAAGAAAAATATCAGATGCCATAAATAAGTAGACCCACATGGAGTTTGGCCCTAGTTGCCAACTTTAACACTCGCTCTCAACTAGATTGAACTCCATCCACTAGTCCATCTGCCAGTCTCATACTATCTCTGATATCAACGCAATGCCCTGCACTTCTCTGCGCTGCTCTGCTAAACTATGAAGAAGAAGAAGTGATCGAGAATGTATCATACCAGTCTCTACTGACTCGAAGTTAGTCCCATATGAAGAGAGTGTCTCATACCAATCTTACTGATCCAAAATCAGTTCCAAATAAAGAGAGTGTATCATACCACTCTTACTGATCCGAAATCAGTTCCAAAAAAAGAGAGTGTCTCATACCACTCTTACTGACCCGAAGTCAGTTCCAATTGATCCCGGATCAGTATCATCCTAGCATAGTGAGTACAGTAGTTACACGATGCGTCCATCGGTACTACTATGGTCCTATCCTCATTTCCCTACTCATTGGCTAGATGAGAGATACTTCCCATGAGTCCTAGACTGCATGGGTAGGATGTCTCAGCAGGAGAAGGATGAACCATTCATCCAGCTTACATGTCGCCATGGTGTATCCCAGGGGAAGGCTGAACCACTCACCCTATGATTGTGTCTCAGCAGGAGAAGGATGAATCACTCATCTTGCCTACATAGTAAACCAGTAGGGGAAGGCTGAACCACTCACCCTATGGTTGCTCATTGCTCCAAGAAGTACCCCCAAGCCCCCCAGAGCTCCTAGAGCTCAATGTCCATATCATACAGGACCCTCAAGAGAGAGTCTCTCTCCTAGTCGTTCTTGGTAAGTCAAGAATTTGACCTTTCCCAGGGGCTTCATCTGAATATCGGCGACATGCACGTCAATCCCAAAGTGATGGATCCCTATTTCTCCTCGTTGTACCATATCCCAGATAAAGTGGTACCTGATGTCTATATGCTTGGAGCGATCATAGAACACGGGATTCCTCAACAATCGAACCCCCCTCTGGTTGTCACAGAAGATCACGATGGTATCCGGCACGTGTCCAAACTGCACACTGAAGAGCTTCCACGACCAGACAGCTTCACACAAGGTCATACTCGTAGCTATGTATTCAACCTCAGTGGTGCTCAAAGCAACCGACTTATGCTTTCTGCTCATCCAGGATATCAAAGCAGAACCCAAAGAGAACCAACACTCAGAAGTTCTTTTGCGATCCTCCACATTTCCTGCCCGATCAGCATCAGAATAACCATGCAACCTCGCATCTCCGGTAGTGTATCTCAGTCCATGAGAGATTGTGCCCCAAAGATATCTCAGAAGATTCTTGGCACCAATCCAATGTGAGTGATGAGGCTCACCCATATGGTGGCTCAACATGCTAACTGCAAAACATATATCTGGACTGGAGTTCACTAAGAACATCAATGCTGCTATGAGTTGAATAAACTCAGAGGCATTTCCCAAATTAGGTCCGACAGCACTACCGCATAACTTCTTAAAGTTAGGCTCCATCGAGGTAGTCACAGGCTGGTAGTTCACCATTCCAAATCTGGAATCCAACTCCCTCTTACTTTTGCAAATGAGAGGGTATGCACTGTCGGAAAGAGGTCGTCCTCATAAGCTATGAGTATGAGAGGTCTATCATCCACAACCTTAAACCAAGGGTTTGGATTGGCTTCACTCCTAGTGAATCTGAACGTCATCAACTAGCTATCAATCCTCTCGTACCAAGCCCGGGGTGTTTACTCTAAATCATAGAGAGATTTCTTCAACCTGCATACATGAGATTCTCGATCATGAATCTCAAACTCCTCGGGTTGTTCCAGATCAGTGGTCTTGCTATTACATGAGGGGAATGGTCACCTTGTAAGATTTCCTTCGGTACATCTTAGACATGTACCTTCATGCTCTTCTTTGAATTCAGACATCCCTGTCACCATCTTTCTCACATCGGGTAGGGCCCCATAATGAAGATGGGCAAACCTTCGATGCCATAGAAGAGATGTGTCACACGACATGGTCCCCATTGGACTTCTTGCAACTTGATACAAATTACCAACCCTGAACCTAAGAGTAAAAGCATCTTTAAAAAAACATGTTCCTTTCCATCGATGAATGCCACCTTGAAACCTTTGACTTCCATTACCGAAATGGACACCAGGTTCTTCTTGAGATCAGGTACACAAAGAGATTTTTGTAAATGAATCGAGTTACTCTGATTCAATTGAAGAGTAACATTCCCTGCACCCTATATGGGATAGGTGGCATCATCTCCAAGGATAATCTCCAAGATTGTTTCCTTCTCTATCAGATTAGAGAGCGCTTCCTTGTATTTGGTAAAGTGCCTTGAGGCACCACTATCAATAAGCCAATTTCCCAACGAGTTTGGAGAGGTAGTGGAGAGGACCAATATAAGATAATACTCCTTTTGCTTATGAGAAACAACATTTGATTCTTCATACCTGGAGTTCCTTGCTTTCTTTTTCTTTTGCCATTGTACCTGTTATTCCTTCGATCATTGAAGATGCCCCTGGAATGATTGTGATCATCATCAAGTGATGTGTCCCTTCTACTTGGACACTGCTTTACATAATGGCAAACTTATTGCAAGCAAGGCACTTGCCCTTCCTTCCACCCTTAGATCGAACTTTCCATTGAAGTGACCTTTAGGTAGGCCACCGACGCTTGTTAGTGGAATCTTTGATAATCTTCTTTGCTTAGACTTCACTCTTGGTGTACTTGATCTTAGGAGGCACTGGTGCATTTGATGGAGGCTCAGGGATTTTACCTTTCACGAAATTCAACATTGCTCTTCCAATGTCAGATCCAGAGACATCTTCCATCTGTGGTAGACAAACTTTCCACAGAGCTTGTCTTCAGCCGAGAAGAGGGATGAGGGACCCATTGAGCCTTTGACCTTGTCCAACTGTCTTCGGTGATTGCTCTTGCACTCTTGCTTGGGCTTTGTCTTCTCCTCAGCTCTGATACCATGTTAATTTTCTTGTATGTTCTATGCGTAGAGCAAATTTACTTCAATTTTCCATATTAGCTCAATATCAATTTCAGATTAGCAATCACATTTAGCATGATAGTAAAATGCAGATAGAACATAAACATAAATCGCAGAAAACAAGCCAAGACAAGAGGATACAAGATGTGGCGCTAGCTAGGGACAAACCCCAATGTGGGGAAACCCTTGATGAAACTTTCTTATGATCTTCAATAGTTCAGCATTGAGAAAGAGATAGAGTACAATGATTTGAAGTCAATACTTGACTTGCTCAAATAAAAGATCTTCACCATGAAGATGACACAATGGAGTTAATACTCCTGGCACCAAGGACTGCAACTCGGAATACTGATAGAGCAACCCTCAATCTTCAATTGATTTGCAGCATATCAAACTTCTAGAATCTCCAAGGTGAGACCCTTACATCATCATGCTGCTCCTTGTTATTTGAATCAACCTTAACAGTCCTAATATCTTCAAGTTGCTGGCTATGTCTTGCGGCCTAGCTCAGCAAGACTGAGCCTAATAAGGTCCAAAGTACAGTCTCCTAACAGTCCCAAAATCTGCCCAGATTTGACTTGCAATTGTTCTCCAAGAGAAGGCTGTCCCCTTTATGATTTAGAGCAGCCTATTTGCCTTTAACAATAGCTTTGCCTTCCACAAGACCATCCTTCACATGTCATCACTGGTTATGGTAAGTTGCAGCCTGTACCAGCGCTCAAGCATGCACCCAAACAAGCTACTAACACTGCTGCTAGGTCCCTCTTCTTTGCTGCTGTTCCATGTAGGAGTATAGGGCTAACACCAGCCCCCAACAACCCATAGACTAGGGCTGTGTCTCCTTGCACTCCTCCCTGTGCAATCTGCTGTCCCAAAACAGTGTTGAACTCATGACTAGGCTTCCTCTATACAACGTATAGGAGCCTTCTTCAACTGCGGATGTAGGGAAGTATCTAGTCCTTTTGCTGCGGAATAAGGTCCGTGGTTGGTGCACATTTGGATTGTGATAATGGCACAAACTGAAATGTGGTTAGGGCTCTTTTGAACAGCGTGAGGTCTCTTCTTAGGACTGCGTATAGGTGCCTCCTCTTGCCTCATTGACTGCGTCCTAGGGCACCCTTATATGCTGCGGTTAGGACCCTCCTTTAGCTGCCTACAGAATCCTCCTTGACTGTGGCTTTGGACAGCATATGAGAAGCATATAGAAGGCCTGTTCCTGTTGCATAGATAAACGCTCCTTGACTGCGGCTAGGTGTCTTCTTCATGACTCCTACACTACAACGTTTGGGGCACTTTAGGACAGCTGCTTAGGGTCTCTTCTAGACCTGCGTTTAGGGCACATAAACAGTGTTAGAGCTTCTCCTTACTGCGCTATAGAAGCTTCCTCCATGACTGCATCTAGAGCTAGGGCATCTCCTCTAGGGCAGCGTATAAACTATAAACCTTCTCCTAAGGACAATGTTTAAGCCTTCTCTTCTAGGCCTCTCTTTCCACTAAAACCCAAACAAGTGGAGAGAGAGATCACAAGAGATGAGTGACCAAATGACTTGAAGGCTACCTCTATTTATAATAAAATGTTGAGGACAAGTGGCGGTAATTTGGTTGCTGGCCGACCTTGACGAATTGTCACATAACGCAAATAAATTCATATCTCCATGAATACATGTCGGAATCGGATGATCTTTAGATCAATCCTACACCTCTCGACAAGAGGAATCCAAGAAAAATATCAGCTGCCATAAATAACTAGACCCACATGGAGGTTGGCCGTAGTTGCCAATTTTAACATATTCGCTGTCTTTTCCTTCCTTCTTCACTGGATGGGGAGGCTTTATAGGCCTTGTTTATTAGCCTAGAACAACGATATTTTTCCACTGTGATTTCTGCTATAATGACTGCAGGCAGACGCTCATTCCCTCGCACGCGTGACTGCGTGAACCCTAGAGACAATCCCTTTAAACTTCACTGTTCTTCCTCCTTGCTTTGCTGCCCTTGTTGACCTTTACCTTGGCTTTTCTTCGTCCTTGTTCTCTTTTGCTTGCGGATTTCAGAGCACTAGCGATGTGTTGTCTTTGGAGTGGACAACCTCTATAAATAGAGGTATGTCCCTCCTCTTTAGGCCGACTTGACTGCCTATTAGGCCGACTAGACAGTTTCATCATAATTCAACTTTTATTCATTGTTTTGCTGCTTGGAGACTTTGTTGATGCTAGGAGAGGATTTGACTTGGCTTGGAGGTGTTACCATGACCTTGTATGTTCACATACATGATGTAACATGCCCTCAAAGGGTCTCATCATAATTACATTTTGACTTTGACTCTCTAGAAGCACTTCAAAATGTGCTTGACCTATTTTCAATGAGCAAGAAACTCATTGACAAATAATATCAAAGTAATTTCTCTTTTCTTGAATAAGTACTAATATCAAAATTACATTTATGAAGACCTAGCCTAGTTACATTTCCTTCGACACTCCCTCTTAACTAGGGAGGTATTCATACAACATTGCAAGGTGTTTGGCAATTTTCAATCTTGAAGAATTCACATAAGAGAAACCGGATTAGCGATCCATCTGTTATAGCATCATATCCATCAACATTGTCATAGCGCAAGGCCTTGACTAACAACTCCATCTCTTTACGAGACCATGAGCTACAATGCTGGTGAGACCAATGATTTATAAACACCTTCATCATCGTCTCTCAAGGTACATACCCACCCGGGTGTTCTTCGAGTATGACCTTCTAGGATTATTATTATCTTTGGTTCCCAACCCTCAAAGAATATCGGTCCTCTTGCCTACTCTTGTCTTGGATGCCCTACACATCCTCAAAGAGTATCATATGCTAGATGATTACCTAATCCTCCCATTTTTTCTTCCCAAGTGAAGACAAGAATGTTGTGTCTATCTCGTGTCTACGTTTCCATTCATGGCCTTCATTTAGATTTACAGCTGTTAGTCCTAGTCTAGTGCATGACCCATGAAATGGAAAACACAATTGTCATTCCTTTGTAATCAGGGGTGATTCAAGACTCTCTCTTGATCAGGGACTTGTGAGAGCTCCCTCTTAACAGGGGACTCTTTCTTTCATCAACAACTTCTTCTTTGTGGGTCCTTTAGTTGCTTGATCTCCTTCCTTTCTTGATGTCATGAAGTCTTTGTTCGAACTTCTTCTATGTAGGACACCATCCATTGATCACTTTCCTTCCTGGATTGTCATGTCTTGCTTCCTTCGTGGAAAGTGGCTTTCTTGTCACTCATCAATTTTTCTTGTCATCTTGGCTACTCTTTTGTCATCTTGTCGATGCTTCAGAATATTTTTCTCATGGATGCTTTGATGTACTTGCTAGGTTACATGCTTTGACCTAGTAGCTTGTCATGACTTCATCCCGATATTGCTTCAACATTGCTTTTTCTTTTGTTGGATGGCTTCTTCATCACGACATCTCTGTAGAGTAGAATCAATTATCTGCACCTTTTGTGTCTCCAAGGCCTTCATAGGTTTCAAGGGTCCTTTCTTCCTTTATCAGAGTTGTCACTCCTTTGTAATCAGGGGTGATTCAAGACTCCCTCTTGATCAGGGACTTGTCAGAGCTCCCTCTTAACAGGGGACTCTTTCCTTCATCAACAACTTCTTCTTCGTGGGTCCTTCAGCTGCTTGATCTCCTCCCTTTCTTGATGTCATGAAGTCTTTGTTCGAACTTCTATGTAGGACACCATCCATTGATCACTTTCCTTCCTGGATTGTCATGTCTTGCTTCCTTCGGGGAAAGTGGCTTTCTTGTCATTCATCAGGGTTTTCTGTCATCTTGGCTACTCTTTTGTCATCTTGTCCATGCTTCGGAATATTTTTCTCATGGATTCTTCGATGTACTTGCTAGGTTACATGCTTTGACCTAGTAGCCCGTCATGACTTCATCCCAATATTGCTTGAACATTGCTTTTTCTTTTGTTGGATGGCTTCTTCATCACGACATCTTTGTAGATTAGAATCAATTATTTGCACCTTTTGTGTCTCCAAGGCCTTCATAAGTGTCAAGGGTCCTTTCTTCCTTTATCAGAGTTGTCCTGCCTTCTTTCGAGAGATATCTTCAAGGCATTTTTTCAGATAGTGATTCCTGGTGATCAAGGTGTTCTTCACATGCTTGATCTCTCCCTTCATTTGCTTCTTCTCAGATAGATAGGTCAACCATCTAATGCTTCTTGTGAGAGCATTCCTTCATTGCTTGCTTTCTGGACTTGTCAACATTTCCTCTTGCTTCTTAGTCAACAATCTTATGCTCCTTATGTTAGCATATTCTTTTGTTGATCTTCATTGCATTGTGGTACATGCCTTCGAGCTTGTCCTTGGTGAAAGAGAGTCTTTTATTCTTGATCATGTTATAAAGCTATACCCATGACTCAATAATATACAAATGATAACATGACTTAAACTTTGATGCATACATACCTCATCTTGATTCTTCTTTGATCATCCTTTGGTGTGGCCCTTCTTGCTAAATCTTAGCTTGCCTGAATATGATCCGTTTCTTGAATCCCATGAATGGGATTCCCAATGAGACATCTGCTTTGGTCCATGAACCTTGTTTTCAAGGTTCCATCATAGGATCTTAAAGATCCTTGCCTTGCAAATGTTTCCTTTCTTTTTGATGATGGAGGTCTCTTAAGATTCTTAATCATGATCAAATTTTCCTTTCATCATGGATGAGGTCATATACTAGGTATGCTTCTTCTACATGAATATCTTGAGCTATATCTGCCATGCTCCTATATTCTAGAAGATATTTCTAACCATGCATTTTTGTTCTTATTATAAATGCTACATCTTCATGAGTATCTAGAACTCTATCAATATCATGCTTCTAGATTCTAGAGGAAGTTTCTAGTGATGCAATTTTATTCTATTCCTATATGCTCCTGTACTACTCAAAACTTTGAAAGAACTCTAAAAGTAAAGAGTTTGACCTAGTCATAGTAGAGATCCGGAGGATCTTCCTTCTTTTGCTTCTTTCCTTCTTCTTTCACTTCTTGAGTCAAGTGAGCTTCTTCCTTCTTCCTTTTGTTGTTGTCCTTTTTAAGTTTAGGACAATTCCTTTTGTAGTGTCCATATTCATGGCAAAGCATTGGATCTTGGACATGTCTTTGTTGTTTGTTCTTCGTGGACCAAACTTGCCAAATTTACCCTTTCTTTTGGCCATGGTAGCAAATGCTTGCTCCTTTGATCCCACATCTTCTTTTGCCTTGAGTCTGGTTTCGCTGAGATTGGTTGCTTCCTTCCTTTGCTATCTGTTGATTTTTGGTAGCATCAGATGTGCTCTAGCCATGAAAATTGGTGGAGAGGGTAAGGCACATAAGATCTCCAAGACCCATAAATCATTTGGGGAAATTCCACCGGGATGGAGAGATATTAAAATAATTAATATTTTTAATGAGACCCTAAGTCTAAACTTAAGAAAATTAAAATATTAATGGGTATTAATATAATATGGGTGAGAAAGTTCTAAATGACGAGGATCAAGCCAAATCTAATCTTAGCTGTTTATTAGGGACTTAATCTCGGCTGTTGAATCGTCCACTGGAAAAGTATAAGAGGAGGCTTGAGGGTCAGTTGGAGACACACCAAGTTGATCAAGAATTTGATTTTCTGGGGCAGGGTTTGCTAAGAAATCGAGTTAGTGATCTGTTGCAGTGAGGGGCAGTTTGACATAAGGCTGAGAATACATATCAGAGAGGTAGTGAAAGTGTCGAAGAGACAACACAGAGCGTTGGAAGGCTGATGCAAAGGCAGCCAGGACTGACATAGAGGCTGAGGAGGCCAACATTGGTGATGCAGAGGGCTATAGTTTGACGCAGAGGTAACAGAGGCTACACAGAGGGTTGCAGAGTTGATGCTGGGCAAAAGAGGCAACATTGAGGAACTTTCATGGTGCAGACTGGGAGCTGAGAGGCAGACGCAGCGCTTAGAGGGTGACGTAGTCCCTGGAGGGTGACGCAGTTCCAGAAGGAAGCTTGGAGCAGCGTTCGCTGTCTAGCTAAGGAACTGTCTAAGTTGCTGTGGGATCAATCATCTGGTTGTTGATCAGCCGAAATATCTATCTCCAAGGAGAGGTACTTCTGCTAAGGAAAATCTCTGTAGGGTGAGCCATTTTTGGCACCCTAGTTGTATTAAAAAGCTGTATAATAATAAAACCTTCATATCTGTTGCACCGGTTTTTTTGCATTGGGTTTTTTCCAGGGACGATTGTCCAAAAATAACGATGTCCCTTGTGTGATTGTCTCAGTTATTTCAGTCGCTGATCTGTTTATGTGTGAAGGCTGCATTTGTGTTTATTTCGGTATTTATAGTAACAAATAACTTGTTAATGGAAAGAACAAGTAGGAGATAATAAACCAGATAATGCAGTAGGGATTTCTAATGTGTCAGACTTAGAAATTTCCACATTATCTTCATCTTGGATAATTCATTCCTTAGAGATATTACTTCTCTAGTTGTGGATACCGAGAATAGCTCTACAAACTTATCATAAATTTCTTTTGATGTCTCAAACTTGGAAACATAAGGAATGAGAGAGTCTTTGATTTATCAGAATCCTTTGAGCTCTTGTCTCATCCTTATTGTACTCGGCTAAGGTTTGAGTCTGTTCCTTAGAAGGGATAGTGATATTCCCTTTGACATACTCTACGAGTTCATTCTCCTTGAGTAGTAGATCAATCCTCTTGTTCCATGCAAGAAAGTTATTGGTACCTACCAATTTATTGCTTTCCTTGCAGAAAGACATTGATGTATATTCAGAAGGGGACATGTACTTGCTTGATAGATTTTGAGATGTAATGGATTTGCTTCCTCCTTGAAGGCTCGATGGATTGTCTTCCTTCGATCTTGATATTCTTTGAGTTGCCTTCTCCAATTGGACTTGCTTGGTGATGGTGTTTGCTTGAAGAATTGTAGCTTGATGTAGGTCCTGCTTCAATCTGCTCTTCTTTGTAGGTGCCTTTATGTAAGGCTCTCCTTCTAGCTTTGTAGACCTTCTTGATGGATGATGGATTGTAGACCCTTCTTGTTCTTGAAGTGATTGAGACTTCTAGGCTTGATGCTTCAGCTTTGTAGATGCATCTTCTTGATGAGTGTTCTTGAGTTGCCCTTTCCTTGATGTGTCATCTTACGCTTTGATACCATGTTGAAGAATCTAGGGCAAAGTCGTGTAAAGTGATTCTTCGTTACTTGATAACAATTTGTGATGCACTTTTACAATTTATCTTCTTCTTCTTATTACTGTGTGTGTTTCATCAAATTGCTATCAAAACAAAATAACAAAAACACAAAGTTTGGCTCTCTGTCAGGGACAAACTCTCCATTGTTGAGAGGAAAACCCTTGGTAAGTTTTCTCTTATTGAAGCTTCTTATTTGAACAATTGCCAAACCCTAGACCCTTGAGTAGGATATCCTCCAAGCATAAGTCAAATCCTTCCTCTTTCTGCACTATAACTTTCGACACATGGACCTCTTCCTTTCAACACTTAGCTCCTTAGTACTTTGTCCTTCTTCTGCTGCTTGTCCTAGTCAGACTTCTCTTCTTCTTAGGAGGAACCCTAGAACATTAGGGCTTCTTTACTTTGCTATAAGGAGAACCTTCTTTGCTTTCCTTAGAGACCTTGTAAACCTAGTTATACATCCAAATGAGGTCTCTCAATGTGTTGCCTTCATCTGCTGTCAAATCCGCAATAATTCACTTATGAAAACTTCACATGTGTGGATAGAAACCCTAAAGAAGTCCTCTTATATTCGTTGTCTTTTCCTTCCTTATTCGTTGAATGGGGATGCCTTATAGGCCTTCTTTATTAGCCCAGAACAGGGATATTTTTCCATTATGATTTCTTGTTGTAATGATCGCAGGCAGACCTTCATTCCCTTGCACGTGTGACTGTGTGAACCCTAGAGACAGTCCCTTTAAACTTCGTTGTTCTTCCTCCTTGCTTTGCTGCCCTTATAGACCTTTACCTTGGCTTTTCTTCGTCCTTCTTGTTCTCTTTTGCTTGAGGATTTCAGAGCAGAAGTGATGCGTTGTCTTTGGAGTGGACAACCTCTATAAATAGAGGTCTGTCCCTCCTCTTTAGGCCGGCTTGACTATCCATTAGGCTGACTACACAGTTTCATCATAATTCAACTTTTATTCATTATTTTGCTGCTTGGAGACTTCGTTGATGCTAGGAGAGGATTTGACTTGGCTTGGAGGTGTTCCCATGACCTTGTATGTCGACATACATGATGTAACATGCCTTTAGAGGGTCTCATCATAATTACATTTTGACTTTGACTCTCTTGAAGCACTTCAAAATGTGCTTGACCTATTTTCAATGAGCAAGAAAATCATTGACAAATAATATCAAAATAATCTATTTTCTTGAATAAGTACAAATATCAAAATTACATTTATGAAGACCTAGCCTAGTTACATTTCCTTCAACACTCTGCTAGGGCCAAAACCTCTCTTCTCTTGAGAGGAAAACCCTTTAGTAAGTTTCTCTTATTGAAGCTTCTTATTGATCAATGCTAAACCCTAGACCCTTGACAAGAATATCCTCTAAGCACAAGTTGATCCCTTTCAAGATTACTTCTTTTTACAACACTTCGTCCTCCTTCTTCCAACATTTTGTCTTCCTTCTTTTGGCACTTCTTCTAGCAACTGTAGAGACCTTCTATTGTAAAATCTAGACTGTTCCTTGACCTTTTCTTCCTTTGCTTGTGATGGGGCCTTTCTAAGATAAGGAGATGACCTTGTTGTCTCCCATCTGGACCTTCTTCTCTTTCACAAGTATTGCATACTTGGAGCAGCAGTAATGCAACTGTAGTTCCTTGCACGTGTGAGGGAATGTCCTCACAAAAACTATGTCAAACTTCTCCTTCTCCCTTCGCTTGTATAGACTTCTTCCACGCTTGAGTGAGAGGACTAGTAGGCCTAGTTTCAACCTTAATTAATGAGATACGGTTGACTGTAGGTTACTGCTTATAGCTGCAGAGACAACTCTTCTTTCTTCGCACATATGGCTGTAACTGGACCCTTAACACTTTGGTTTGCTTCCTTCTTTCTTTGCTGCCTTGGAGACCCTTTTCTTGTCTTCTTATTACCCCTTACTTGGCTTCCTACCTTCGCTAATTTCAAAGATGATAGCCTGACGTTGAGAGGGATTGGACAACCTTTATATATAGAGGACTGCCCCTCCTTCAAGCCGACTTGAGGCCGACTTTCTGTTCTTAGGCCGACTTGACATATGTAGCTCAGACTGCTGCTTTGGAGGTGTCTTTGCTTTGGAGGAGGCTTGAATTTGCTTGGAGGGTTATTCTTTGACTCTTATACAAACATATACAAGGAGTAACATGCCCTTGAGGTCTTCAATCATTTTCTTTTGACTATTTGACTCACCTATAGCACTTTAACTTGTGCTAGACCTATTTCAATGAGCAATAAACTCATTGACATATATTATAAAGATAATATTTCTTTTCTTGAATAAATACAAATATCAAAAGTACATTTATGAAGACCGAACCTAGTTACATTTCCTTCAACACTCCCTCTTAACTAGGGAGGTATTCATACAACATTACAAGGTGCTTGGCTATTATCAATGTTGAAGAATTCACATAACATAAATTAGATTTGCAATCCATCTGTTATAGCATCATAATGTCCAACATAGTTTCCACAACAAGGCCTTGACTGACAACTTTATCTCTCAATAGATCAGAGCACAAATGTTGGCGAGACCAATGACTTATAGACACCTTAGTCATTGTCTCTCAGGGTACCTACCCACTCGGGTGTTCACTAAGTATGACCTTCTATGATTATTCTTGTCTTGGGTTCCCAACCCTCAAAGAATATCGGTCCTCTTTCCTACACTTGTCTTGTATGCCCTATACATCCTCAAAGAGTATTGGATGCTAGATGATTACCCAATCCTCCCATTCGTTCTTCCAAAGTGAAGACAAGAATGTTGTGTCTATCTTGTGTCTACATTTCCATTCATGGCCTTCATCTAGACTTACGACTATTAGTCCTGGTCTAGTGCATGACCCTTGAAATGGAAAAGACAATTGTCACTCCTTTGTAATCAGGGGTGATCCAAAACTCCCTCTGGATCAGGGACTTGTCAGAGCTTTCGCTTAACTAGGGACTCTTTCATTCGTCAACAACTTCTTCTTCGTGGATCCTTCAACTGCTTGATCTCCTTTCTTTCTTTGATGTCATGAAGTCTTTGTTCGAACTTCTTCTAGGTAGGGCACCATCCATCGATCACTTTCCTTCCTGGTTTGTCATGTTATTGCTTCCTTCGTGGAAAGTGGCTTTCTTGTCACACATCAGGTTTCCTTGTCATCTGTCCAGGCTTTGGAATACACTTCTCATGGATGCTTCATCATACTTGCTTGTTTTCATGCTTCGACCTAGTAGCCTATCATGACTTTATCCTGATATTGCTTCAACATTGCTTTTTCTTTTGCTGAATGGCTTCTTCATCATGACATCTTTGTAGAGTAGAATCAGTTATCTGCATCTTTCATATCTCCAAGGCCTTGATAGGTGTCAAGGGTCCTTCCTTCCTTTGTTAGATTTGTCTTGCCTTCTTTCGGGAGATATCTTCAAAGTATCTTTTGTCAAATAGTGATTCTTGGTGATCATGGTGTTCTTCACATGCTTGATCTCTTTCTTCATTTGCTGCTCTTTGGATAAATTGGTCAACTAACTTATGTTCCTAGAGAGCACTTCTTCATTGCTTACTTCTTGGACTAGTCAACATTTCTTCTTGCTTCTTAATTAGCAATCTTATACTCCTTATGTGAGCATATCCTTTTGTTCACCTTTGTTGCAATGTAGTACATGCCTTGAACATGTCCTTGGTGAAAGAGATTCTTGCATATTTGATCATGTTATAGAACTATCCCCATGACTCAATAATATACAAATGATAACATGGTTAAACTTTGATGCATACATACTTCATCTTGATTCTCCTTTGATCATCTTAGCTTCATTTGGTTGTCCTTGGTGTGGCCCTTCTTGCTTCATCGTAACTTGCCTACATATCATCCTTTTCTTGAATCCCATAAATGGGATTCCTAATGAGACATCTACTTTGGTTCATGAACCTTCTTTTGAAGATTCCATCATAGGATCTTATAGACCCTTGCCTTGCAAATGTTTCTTTTCTTTTGATGATGGAGGTTTTCTAAGATTCTTAATCATGATAAATTTTCTTTCACCGGGGATGGGGTCCTATACTAGGTATGGTCCTTCTACATGAATTTCTTGAGCTATATCTACCATGCTCCTATATTCTAGAATATATTTTTGACCATGCATTTTGTTCTCATTATAAATGCTACTTCTACATGAGTATCTAGAACTCTATGTACTTCATGCTTCTAGATTCTAGAATATGTTTATGCAATTTTATTTTATTCCTACATGCTCCTATCCTACTCAAAACCTTGAAAGAAGACTTGAAGTAAAGAGTTTGATTTAGTCATAGTAGAGAGATGGAGGATCTTCCTTCTTTTGCTTCTTTTCTTCTTTTTTCACCTCTTGAGTCATGTGAGCTTCCTCCCTTTTTCTTTTGTTGATGTTGTCCTTCTTAAGCTTAGGACAATTCCTTTTGTAGTGTCCATATTCTTAACATCCATCACATCAGATTTTGGACATATCTTTGTTTTTTGTTCTTCGTGGACCAAATTTTCCCTTTCTCTTGGCCATGGTAGCAAATGCCTTGCTCCTTTGATCCCACATCTTCCTTGTCTTTAAGTCTGGTTTCCTCTGTCTTGCATAGAGACCACATTTCACTGAGTGTGGTTGCTTCCTTCTTGGCTTATATGTTTGATGTGAAGTTGCCCCAATCCTCAGGTAGAGCATTGAGTACTACAATTGTCATTTCTCTGTCGGACATGACTTCCCCTAGCTCTTGAAGTTGATCTCTCATCTCAGAGATCTTCATGAAGTAGGGAGCTATTCCTTCCTTTGATATCTTCATTTTGTACGATTCATTTCTTAGAGATATCACTTCTTTGGTTGTGGTTACTTAGAATAATTCTACTAGTATATCATAGATTTCTTTTGATGTTTGAAACTTGGAGACATAAGGAATGAGAGAGTCCTTGATAGATTCTATTAGAATCCTTTGAGCTCTTGTCTCATCCTTATTATACTTGGCTAAGGCTTGAGTTTGTTGCTTAACAAGAATAGTAATATTCCCTTTGATGTGTTCTAGGAGTTCATTCTCCTTGAGAAGTAAATCAGTGCTCTTCTTCCATGTAAGAAATTTATTGGTACCTACCAATTTGTTGCTTTCCTTGACGACATTGATGTATATTCCAAAGGGGACATATACTTGATAGATTTTTAGATGTAGTGGATTTGATTTCTCCTTGAAGACTTGATGGCTTGCCTTCCTAGGATCTTGATGTTCTTCAAGTTGCCTTCTCCAAGTGGACTTCCTTCAGGTAGACTTGATTGATGGCTTGGCTTGTGGTGTAGGTCCCTTCTTGATCTGCTCTTCTTTATAGGTGCCTTTGTACAAAAGGCTTCTCCTTTTGCTTTGAGTCTTTCTTGATGAAAGATAGATGGTAGGCCTTCCTGTCCTTGAAGTGATTGAGACTTCTTGGCTTGATGCTTCAACTTTGTAGACGTTCTTCCTTGATGATTCACATTATGAGTGTTCTTGAGATGCCCTTTCCTTGATTTGTCACCTTATCTTTGATATCATGTTGAAGAATTTAGGGCAATTAGGTGTAGAGTGATTCTTCGAGACTAGATAACAATTTGTGATGTCTTTTTACTTTTCTTATTAGCTTCAACTTCTTTTTTGCTTATTAATTCATGTGTGTGTGGTTCATCAAACTGCTATCAAAACATAGATAAGAACACAAGATGTTGTCTCTCTGCCAGGGCCAAACCTCTCTTCTCTTGAGAGGAAAACCCTTTAGTAAGTTTCTCTTATTGAAGCTTCTTATTGATCAATGCCAAACCCTAGACCCTTGACAAGAATATCCTCCAAGCACAAGTCAATCCCTTTCACGATTACTTCTTCTTGCAACACTTTGTTCTCCTTCGTCCATCATTTTGTCTTCCTTCAATGCTTCTTTCGGCAACTGTAGAGACCTTCTAGTGTAAACTCTAGTATGTTCCTTGACCTTTTCTTCCTTCGCTTGTGATGGAGCCTTTCTAACTTAAGGAGATGACCTTGTTGTCTCCCAACCGAGCCTTCTTCTCTTTCACAAGCATTGCATACTTGGAGCAACAATAATGCAGCCCTAGTTCCTTGCACGTGTGAGGGAATCTCCTCACAAAATCTATGTCAAACTTCTCCTTCTCCCTTTGCTTGTATAGACTTCTTCCATGCTTGAGTGAGAGACCTTGTAGGCCTAGTTTCAAACCTAATCAATGAGATACAATTGACTATAGGTTACTGCTGTTATAGCCGCAGAGATAGTTCTTCTTTCTTTGCACGTGTGGCTGTAACTGGCCCTTTAACACTTTGGTTTGCTTCCTTCTTTCTTCGTTGCCTTGGAGACCTTTTTCTTGTCTTCTTATTACCCCTTACTTGGCTTCCTACCTTTGCTAATTTCAGAGATGATAGCTTGATGTTGGGAGGGAGTGGACAACCTCTATATATAGAGCATTGCCCCTCCTTTAAGCCGACTTGAGGCCGACTTTCTGTCCTTAGGACGACTTGACATATGTCTTGACTTTGCTTGGAGGGTTATTCTTTTGACTATTTGACTCACCTATAACACTTTAACTTGTGCTAGACCTATTTCAATGAGCAAGAAACTCATTGACAGATATTATAAAAATAATATATCTTTTCTTGGATAAGTACAAATATCAAAAGTACATTTATGAAGACCAAATCTAATTGCATTTCCTTCAACACCCTCCTCCTCAGTCTCCAACTGATGTTGATACCCTCCTCTGCCTTCACCCTACAACTCTCCCTTTGAAATCGAACTCTTACTTCTTGAGAATCGATTTCCTTTGGGTTACTTAGTATTTGCCGTGTGTGTCTCCAAATGATTCTCAAGTCTTCATTTATACTTTTGCTGTTGAGATATCAACTACCATGATCGAATCTGTAATCAACGACTAAGATTAAATTAGACTTGATTCTCGTTTCTTAGAAGCTTCTCACCCATATTTTCATTAACACCCGTTAATATTTTAATTTTCATAAGTTTAGACTTAGGAACACCATTAAAAATATTAATTATTTTAATAAAATACAATCCGGGTGAAATTTCACCAAACGATTTCTGGGTCTTGGAGATCTCATGTGTTCTAACCCCTGCACAAAATTTCGGAGCTAGAGCACATTCGATGCTACCAAAAAATAAACAATGGGCACATTGTATCATGAAAGAAACATTAAAATTGATTTTAAAGTGTCATTTTTGGACTCCCAACACCAAGTCGGCCCTGCCAGTGAAGTCGGCTTAGAAAAGGCCTATTCGACCACACAAAATGAGTATATATTGGAGGAGAATTCAACCTCATTTGTATCAATCCTCAAACAAGTTGGATTTTCACCTAAAATAGAAGTAAAAGGACAAGTGAAGTCAAGCAGAAAGGAAGAGAATCCAAGCAAAGGAGAAGAAGATTGATTTTTGACCTAATTCGTCCCACACGTGCGAGTTTTCTAGGGTTTCTGCTACTGCTACAGTCTGAAGTTGCAGGGCTGAAGTCATAGGCTGAAACCTTGAAAATTGCAGAAAGAAAACACTTTAACCTTCATTGACTTGGATAGACTTTGACTCTTTTGTAGAAGATACTTTTGAGGGCTGACTTGGTGTTTGGTGGAAGTTCTTGGTCTTGTTTCGGAGTCTGGGTTGTCTCATTTTGACTTGGTTCTATATAGAGAAGAGTTTGATTGGGTTTCCCCTAAGAGGGGTTTTGCCTTGGTTGAGAGCCTACATCTTTTGTCTCTTGTTCTTGTGATCTTCATATATTTTTGAATTGGCAATTGCTTGGTGAAAGAAGAAATAATAATAAAGAATTGAAGGCCAACACATAATCACAAATAATTATCAAGAAAAGAGAAATCAAAACCGTAATTTTTATCTGCATTGGTTTCTCAACAATATTGAAACAATGAAGAAGTAATGGGGCTCTAGCTTAAAGATCGTGGCATTTTAAATCATTACCCATCCAAACATTGAAAGGTTGAGAAGACAATTTTTTTATTTATCTTAAATTTATAGTAAGGGATTAAAAGTAAATTGAAATAAAGTTCAATTAAAAGTCAATGAAATAAAAAAATATAAAGTAAAAAGTGAAAATAAAAATTCAAGAGAGATTAAAAGGGTAATTGCCTAAGTTATACTTTAAAGTTATATACGTGAAAAAAGTATTCGCCATTCTTTTATAAAGAGAGGATTATAAAAGAATAATTATTTAAGTTTTAAAGGTAATATTTGAGTCCTGTTACCCACCAAAATGGGTAACCCTATAAAGGAAAACTTTTCTCCTACTCTTGACAATCAACTAGTCAACCATGTAGCGAATAGCCCCTGACAACCACCACTAGCTAATGAAATGCTATATCTCTGCCACTTGCATCAACCATATGCTTCTCACCCACTGGGCATGAGCACATGGACGATGGTGGGCTTCCGATCAAAAGGTACTTTAATCATTTTACAATCAAGTGCTTATGCTTGTTTGTATTTGGGCATTTGGTTTGGATTATGGATGATTTTGAAGAAGGATGGGTTTTGACCGTGATCTTGTTTTCTCACCTTAAATGGGGGGTTAATCTTTGATCCTAGTCCAGTGGGATCTCCCTAATGGCCCAATGGGTATACAAGGGGCACTACTCGGGAAGCCTTGATTGAGATAGCATAATTCCATTTGTCCCTATGTCATACTTAACACTTTCCATCATACATCACTAGCCCTTATCTCACATCCATTCTTCGAGTTCAACTGACCATTGGTTCTTTGGGATTTGGCACCCATACATTCACATACCTAGGTATGCCTCGAAAGTTTTCCCTAGGAGGTCGATGCAACTAGAAGAAATAGAAAGAACATATCATGGCCACAAAGCAAAATTAAAAGAAAGAATATGAAAATGCAAAAGATAGTCAGGACATACAAATTAGCACGTGGACAAAAGCCTAACATGAGTTCTACCTCACTCTTTATGGCCATCACTCAGTTCCTGAGTACATGTTACCCCATTACATCATAAGAAGGAACCCTTGCATGTCCCAATCCCAATGAGCGATAAATTGACTAATCATTAAGGGGTAATACCACTGCTATATCATTCAAAGAAAGTTTTAATCCTTGAGCTATGAGCAGTAATACAAATAGAAATCAAGAAAAAGTAAAAGACGCACAAAAGGGGTGGAAAAAGAAAAGTTGAGTTGGTAACTCATGCATCCATGATATCTCTGTCCTCACATCTATACACTCAAGATGTAGATCCCCATGAATCAGTCACTTTGACCATGGCAATTGGCCATGAATTCTTCTCCCCTCCATACCATCATTATTATTCACTAACACCTGTCAATTGAATGTGGGCTAAGGAAATGTTACTTCTGCCTAGGGTCTTGAAACACCTAATAGGGTTCCCTTTTGCCACTCCTACCTAGGGAGGAAACACCATTGTGAGTTCAAGGCCTTGATCTTGGAAGAGAATCTCTGTTTGAAGTATTAAATAGCCCATTATATTCAAGCTTGGTTCACTTAGATGCAATAATGGGTTTTGTCCCAAATGACTAGTTGTTTTCACTAAAATCTATTTTTGTGTTTGTCAGGTGGTTCAACAACCCATGTCTTAGGCACCTTATCCACAAGTATCCAAGCCATTAGACAAGTATATTGGCACTCACAGGTGAAGCGTTGAGAGCCTTGGGCCTCTTAGCAGTAACATCACATCACACATGACCCTGAGCACTTCCTACACCCAGGATGTTTTGCCACTTTGCACTAGATTTGATGATTCTTCAAGATGACACACTTGGACCCAGTATGCCCCTAGGCTAGCCTTAGCACCTTATGAGGGATGGCAGTTGAGTTAGGTCCTAGATGAGGGGTCTCACCTTTAGAGAGTTGGGAGGGCTAGTTGCACCTGAAAAACCCTAATCGCTGGAGCAAAGATGGACACTTTTGATAGTTGGAGACCCATAGAGACTTCCTTTTGGTGCTTTAGCTAGATTTTGGGACCACAAGGAACCATTGAGGTGGATTTGAGGGCCAACCCTCAAATCATGATTTTTACATGCTTCTACATCACCTTTGGTGCCTCCTAGTACTTACACATGGCATTTGGGGACTTCTATGCATGATGTCAGACCTAGAAGGCTAGTGGATCACATGTGCGGGCTTATTTTGCACTTATGATAAAAAACTAGTGGGTTGGCTTGTAACCCAAATGCTTCCTGTGATTTAAGTTTTTAACTTGTTAGTAGGGGCGTTTAGGCTGATATTAGGACTCATCCTCCTCATATAAATAGAGGAGAGGATCATTTCATTTCATCATCATCTTGTTGAAGAATCTAGGGCATGCATAACTACATTGATTCTTCATTACATGATAACAATTTGTGAAGTGTTAATGCAACTTTATCTTAGCTTGATTGTTTACTTCATTATTAGCGTGTGTAAGTTACTTCATCAAACTGCTATCAAACAAAAGAGACAAGAACACAAATGGTTGGTTATCTTCTGGGGCCAAAATCTCTCCCTCTTGGAGAGGAAAACCCATGCATAAATTCTTCTTATAGAGATTCCATTGACGAATACCAAGACCATGACCCTTGACACACTCTGCCTCTCCAAGACCAAGTCATCAATCCTCTTCGTGTCAATTCTGAGATTATTATATTCGCTGCAACAGAGATCATCACCATCATGTTCTGCAATACCATGACCTTCATTACTGCTGCAACACCATGATCTACATTACTGCTGCAATACCATGATCTTCATCACTGCAACAACACCATGATCTTCATTACTGCTGCAACTTATCTGAGATCATTCTCGTTGCTTCTTCACTGAGACCATAGTTGCTATATCAACATAGAAGTCACCATTGCTGCACCATAGAGTTCTTCACAACAGTATCATCGAGATCTATTGTATCTCTTCTGTCTCTTGCTGAACTAAGATCATTGCTGTACCTTGACACCATGAGATCACAGAAATACAAGATCATGATCCATATTTATTATGATTACAGTTTTGCCAGGATCTAGACTATGATTTTTGTCACTGTTCCTTGTAGCACATCAAGACTGCATTACATTAGATCTGAATACTGTAATAACTAGTGAGACTATATGTCTCCCATCACAGGTATGCTGAGGATCTCTTGATCATCACTGAAACCCATTACATCATCAGAGTTATGGCAATACTGTAGTATATATATGATTGAGACAACATCAAACATAATCTTTATTGGGCCGAGAGAGTAGTTATGTTACTGTCTTTCATTGTCTAGTCTTTTACAGGAGTACCACCAAGATCTATGTAAGCCATGACTGTTCCTCTATCATGCGGGATCAATCATCACTGTAAGAGATTGCACTACATAGACATGCCGAGAGTGTCCAGAACCCAAACGATTGTTGTGTCCTTACATGAGGCCATGACTGCACCTAACACCCAAAACACGGTGCAACCAATACCCTACTGCGGATTTTTGACCTTGACTGCGACTCCATCAACCTTGACTATGGATCCCTTCACTGCAGCTCCCTTATGCGAAGATTTCAGAGGTATATGCGAATTCTTCCTTGTGCAATTGTGCTGACCCTTTATGGGTATTTATAGTGCTCACCCCATATATGTAAGCCGACATGAACTTTTGAACCGACGTGTCTATTGCTTCCAATCGACATGACATGTTTATATATTAAATCATTTATTTGGAGCCGACATGTAGTATTTTGCTTGCAGATTTCGATAGGCTGATCTCGAGGCATTGATCTTGGTCTTGGAGGGCTGTTAGACATCCTTGAAGACTTTGTACATATTTACAAGAACTCATAAAGAGTTTCTACACACATGACATGACCCTTTGACATTTAAATAAATCCTAAAGACATCAAGAAGAAGTCTTTTACCTAGAGACACTTCTTGCTCATGAAACCCATGTATCAAGATTACAAAAATAAATTATTTCCTTTTATTACATCAAATACAAAGATCATGTCATTATGAAGACCGAACCTAGTTATACTTTCTTCAACACATCTCTTGGATTAATTCGACTTCTGTGGGAGAATTTTGTTGAAGTTTCTAAGTTTACTTAGTTAGAAACCTTCCATGCACTTTATCTAATTTATTCCTACTTGTTATTTTCCTTAACAAGTTATTTACAATGTAAATATTGAAAATAAACACTAGTGTATGCTCAACATATTACAGATCAATGACTAAAATAAACAAAAACAAACACACCATATGACACCATTATTTTTGGACTAATATCCTTGGAAAAAACCAATGTGGGAAAACCGGTGCAACTATCTAAGGATTTTCTTATTAAGCAATATCAGAGTACAATCTGGGTGCAGAAACTGGCCTACCCAATAGAGAATTTCCTTAGCAGTAATACGTCTCAGTTTCTGACAAATCTCCTGGCTGAAACCCCAGATAATCCTTCCGGCAGTTATTCAACACAAATCTGCCCCAGAAACCCTAGCGTCAACTTCTCTTTGGATTGCGTCAGCCCCTCTCTGTCCCACATTGACCCTGCATCACCCTGGATGGGTTTGCATCAGCCCTGGGATGCCCTACATCAGCGCTCTGGCCCTCTGTGTCAGTAGTGCTGGCCTCTCTGAGGCTCTGCGCAGCTTTCGGTTGCCTCTGCGCGGCCCTGCGTGAGCCCTGGCTGGCTCTGTGTCACTCTCCTTGGCTACTGTGCTGCTCTCCTGGCACTATCTTTGCCTCTTTGTATCTCTGTACTCAAATGCCCCTCAGCTGCATCTCCCAATCACTAATTCTATCTCTCTTAGCAAACCCCGCTCTAGAGAATAGAATGACTGATCACTCTGGTGTGTTCTCCAAGTGACCCTCAAGCCTTCTCTTATAATTTTCCTGTTGACATATCAACGTCCAAGATTAAGTCCGTAATCAACGGCTAAGATCAGATCTGGCTTGATCCATGTCTTTTAGACCATTCTAACAAGATTCATATTAATACACATTAATATTTTATTTTCCCTAAGTTTAGACTTAGGGACTCCATTAAAAATATTAATTATTTTAATATCTCCTGATTTGTTTAGAATTTGCC